>CASHTH010000522.1:0-41906 GCA_030341885.1 Geodia barretti
ACGGGGACGTAGCCCACGTAAAACGCAAAATAGATAAAACCGGCATCCGTATTGGTGAGTCGACCATTCCGCTTTCAGTATCGGGATGGCGGTCGGGTAGTTGGCGTAGACGAGTCATGAGGGGAAAGCTGAGAGAAGCCAGCCACCGACAAAATGGGCGCCTGGCTGATACGTCGGCTTTTCGGGGAGTGTTCATGGATTCAGCGATCGGTTTGCTCTCTGCCTAGGCGAAATCGTTTTTCCATATGCTCTTGAGCCTTTGCATGTCATCTCCCGCCAAAGGCGCGGCGCCGACGCAGGAGAGCGCCTCTGAGAGTTGCTCCTCACCCGAGAAACCCACCAGAGCGCAAGAGACCTCCTCATGCATCAAGACGAAACGAAGCGCAGCCTGCGCCAGGGTGCATCCCTCGCGAACGAGGAACGCGAGTTTCCCGGCGCGCGCCGAGTCCTTGTCGTATTCGGAACCCACACGAGAGAACCGGCGGAATTTCATCCAGAAAACCCAGCAGATTGGGATCGGCGCTGAGCGCGCCCAGCGCGAGGGCGCGAATCGCCAGCACCCCCATGCCCTTTTTCGCGGCGCGCTCCATGAGCAGCCCGTAATCGATTGCGCCGAAACCCTCCGGCGCCGCATACGCCGCGCTCGGGTTGAGCAAATTGAAATACGCCTGCACCGCGTGGAACTCGCCACTGTCGATGAGCTCGGCCAGCGAGGCCGGATGCCCGATACCGGTGAACCCGAAAAAGCGCACGAGCCCGCGCTCGCGCAATTCCCGAAAGCCATCGAGCACGCCGCCTGAGCGGAAAATATCAGAAGGCTGAAACACCACCTCCCCCACCGGCCAATCCCTATCGGGCGCCACGTAGTTGTGGATCTGAATCAGATCGACTTGGGGTCGGCCCAATCGCTCCAGACTCTTCTCCACCGAGGCGACCACCGCTTCCTTGGGCGCGTATCGCTCCTCGGCGGTGAGGCGGATCTTCGTCGTGAGGGTGACCTTCGCCCCCAATCGGTTGAGCGCAGCGCCCAGGTTGGCCTCGGACTTGCCGCTTCCGTAGCCCATCGCCGTATCGAAAAAATTCACGCCCCCGTCCAAGGCGCCGCGAACCGCGCGAAGCTGCGCCTCGTGGTCATCACCCACCATCAGGCGGCTGATTCCGCCCGTGCCGAAACCTATCTCGGACACCGAAATACCCGTATCCCCGAGGGTGCGCGCGCGCATCGTCATCCTCTCCAAAAAGAATTCACCCACACGTCCGCGCGAAGCCTACCACGACCGGGCGAGTAGGCGAAGGAGAATGCGCATCCGGCGCATTTTGATGTACGATAGGCGCATTCCTTACATGGAGAGAACGTGCACCCCCTGCATTTACTGGCGGTTGGCTACATAGCGGGTTTGTTGGCGGTCGGTGTTTCCCTCGACTTCGAGCGAGGAGACGCGGCCTCCACCCTCACCGCCGCGCTCGTGCTGGCATTTTCGGTCCTGCTCGCCATGAGCCGCCGCATTCGGGGAAAAACGGAAGGCCTCCTCGCGGGACTCCTCGTCTTCGTGGGACTCATCGTCTCCTTCGCCGTGCCCGCGTTCCATCGCCATACGACGCCTGCGCACCACCTGCTGCGCCAAATTCCCTATGAGCGCATGAACGTCACGGGCCATCTCTCACGGCCCGTTGAGCGAAACGGCGGCGCGTCGCCCAGACCGCGCATATACCTGGACGTTGAGCGCGCCCTCATCCGCGGCGTCGAGGTTCCCATGACCGGCGTCGTGCGGATCACGCTGGCCTCGCGGCTCAAGAAAATTCCAGAAATCGGCGACAAGCTGCTCATCCAGCGCGTGCGCTTAAGGGCTCCAGAGCGCTTCAAGAATCCCGGCGCGTTCGATTATCGGGAATTCCTGCGCCTGAGGGGCGTCCACGCCGTCGGCTACAGCGGGGTGAACAATGTCACCTCCTGGAAGCAAAAGGAAAAATGGGGCGGGTGGCGGCTTTTGTTCCGCTTCCGCGAGCGCATGAGCGCCCACATGCACGCCGTCTACCCCGAGCGCGCCGCAGGCCTCATAGAGGCGATGACAATCGGCCTGCGCGAGGGGATCGACCTCGAACTCAAAGACGCTTTCAGGAGATCGGGGGCGGCGCATCTGCTCGCCATCAGCGGCCTGCACGTGGGCTTCATCGCCGCTTTTTTCTTCTTCGCCTTACAAGGTCTCCTGCGCAGGCTCCCGCCCAAATTCTTTCCCCTGCACCCGTTCGTGCTCACGCCGTCGAAACTGCGCAGCACTCGGCGTCATCCCCCTCGTGATTCTCTTCGCGCTGCTGAGCGGCGCTCGAATATCCACGGTGCGCGCCACGATCATGATCGTCACCTATCTCCTCACCCGGCTCCTCGAGCGGCCGGGAACGGCGATTCACTCCGTCCTGCTCGCCGCCCTGCTCATCCTGCTGGTCGAACCCGGCTTCATCTGGGACGTGGGGTTTCAACTCTCCTTCGTGGCGGTGAGCGCCATCATCCTAGCGGCGGACAGGCTCCCGAGGCCAGAAGCACGCCTGAGAATCTGGGAGAAGGAGTGGTGGCTCGCGCGGGCGCATCAACTCGCCATCATCCAATTGGTCGTCACCGCGGCGATCACGCCGCTCACGCGCGCTGCATTTTCACGAGGCGCATCCCATCGGCCTGATCGTGAATTTTCTGCTCATTCCGATCACCTCGCTGCTCGTGCCCCTATCCTTCGTGGCGAGCGCCCTCGCCGCCGTCATCCCGGCGGGCGGCCGAACTCCTGCTCCCCGCAACATGGCTCACCGGCGCTCTCGCGCAATTCATGATTTTCGTGTCGACGTATAGTTCCGAAATTCCCTGGGCCAGCATCGTCGCACCGAGTCCCCAGGTCTGGCTCATCGCCTCGGTCTACGCACTCATGGCTCTGGCCCTGCAGGCGAGGCGCGCACGGCGGCGGCGAATCGCCTGGGCGGGCGTGTGCTGCCTGACTTTTTTCCTCCTGCTCCCCAGTGCTACTACACAGGCCTCAGGGCCTAAGCGCACCACGCTCTTCTGCCCGACGCCGGGGGCGTGGACGCCTTTTTCTTGCGCCTCCCCGATGGAAAAGGCCTGGTGGTCGACGCCTCAGGCGGCCGAGCGGGCGGCTGTCAAAACAAGAAGAACCAGCCCGAGGTTGGGACAATGGAGAGCAGGGGTGTAGGAGGCGCAGGCCCCAGATCACCAATCAAGCAGATTGCTGAACCGAAACTTGCGTTCAATCTTGCGCTGATGCGCCGGTAGAATGAGTGACCTTCCTGGCAAACGTATGCTCACCGACTCTCCGATTACCCGCAAAGAGGCGACTCGCCGCGCAGGCGTGTGCGCCACCGCATACGCAACATCGAACCGTCGTGCCACGCATTAGACGAGACCTTCGCGCTCCGCACCGATATCGGCTCTCCCGTTTCGGGGAGCGCTTGAATTCTCCCCGCACCATCTGGCGGATGGCCGGAGGTGGGGCGAGGGTTTCGCTTCTCGCAGCCTTCGGGAGATAAAGCGCGGTGGGCTCGAGGTTTCCGAAAACCACGCGCTGCCCGCTGGCTGCTCATGCTGCCCTCGAAATACCCGGCGTTCGACGCCAGATGGTTTCGGGGGAAAAGATACGACCTCGTGCGCCTGCCCGAGAGCCTGCTCAGAAAACGAGAAGTGCTCGACTGGCTCGAAGCGCGTCCGCCCCGGGTCGTCGTGTGACCACTCATCGCCCAAAGAAAAGGTGATAATGATGGAGACCGACTTTGGGTCGGGAACGAGAAGGCGGCAGAGATAGACTGGGGTCTTCGCTCCTCGCGCGCGTGTCGGATGCCTGCGCGTTCAAGCGGGCGGCGAGGCGGATGCGTGCGGCACTCTTCGAGCCGAGTCGGGTTGTCAGCGCGCCGAAGCCTGGTCGCCCGCACCGGCGCTGCGCAATGGAGAGCGTTTCGCAGGAGCCTCGCGCCTGAATTTTCAAGCCATGAAGAGAGGAATCGACGGGCGTCCCGCGATCAATGAGCCGCTCACGGTAGCGCTCGCTAGAGGTCGTCGGATCAGTCGCCCGGCGTCGGCGGGCGGCGCGGCTGGCGCTCTCCCCGAGGATTTCAGACCGCGCGTCCATCTGGAGGAGAGCACTCGCGGTTCGAGTACAGATCAGGACAGTCGATGACGTGAACACCGCCTTGCGCCTGAGAATCACGAATAACACTCCCAATCCCTCCGCCGATTCCACGCGGTGGCCATGCGCGCCGAATGCGCGCGCCAGGGCCGGGAAATCGGGGTTGTTGAGCGAGGTGGCGATGTAGCGCTCGCCGAACACGTGTTTTTGCGAGTGCTGAGAGCGCAGTTGTATATGCCAACTTCGTTGAAATGAGTAGGTGATCCGATCGATCGAACGCAGCCGTCGCGTGGCCAGCTCGCCGCAGACCATGGTGAAGCTGCCGTCTCCCACGACCGCGCACACCGGTCTTTCGGGCGCGCCGAGTTTCGCCCCGATGGCGGCGCTATAGCGTAGCCCATCGACTGGTAGGCTTCCGAGAGCAGGATGCTCCGGCGACGGTGAACCACGAACGCCTGCTCCATGAGCCAGCTCTGGGTGGCGGAGGAATCGGAGACGAAAATCGTGTCGGGCGAGGTGTTCTCGCGCAGCGTCTTCATCACGAAAAGACCGTGGAAGGGCGGCTCGGCCGGTTGCGTCGAGACGAGCGAGAGCTCTCCTCATAGGTGTGTTTTTGTCTGTGGTTTTGTCTTTTTCTTCCGACTTTAGTCCCTCGCGCACGCGAACGTGGCCTTCGGAGAGAGCGACGTCCTCCGCGTCTGCGATTCTCTTGAGCAGGCCTCGAGCGCGGGCGTCAAGTCGCTCACCAGGCCTCGGCGGCGGGGTAATTCCGCCCGATGCGCTCGTCGATGTCTATTTGCACGAGATTTTTCGGCATCGGCGCCTTGAAGTAGAAAGTGGCGAACTGCCCGAAACCCGTACCCAGAGCCAGACACAAATCCGCTCTCGTCGAGCTACTCACTCACAGCCCGCAGGAATGCACGCAGTGCGAGGAGAGCGGATCGGCTGTCCGATAAAGGTCAACAAGTCCCGTCACTTGATGATCTTCACTGTGGAGCGGGGACGCACGGGCGCGCCGAGCCTCGACGCCAGAAGCTGCACCTCTCTCTCACAGTGCGCGCTCACCACGCCGTTGCCCGCATATATCACCGGGCGCCTGGCGGCCAGGAGCGACTCGGCGATTTCATCGAGCGCGCGCTCATCCACGGGAGGCGCAAGCGGCGGTCCTTCGAACTCTGGTTTTATGATCACGCTCCTCGCGGGGCGGCCTGACAACAGGTCGCGCTTCAGTCTACCACCTGCGTCGGACACGACCCCTCCTCGTCCAGCACCGCCAAAACCACCGCCACCCCAGACGCCCATCAAGGGACACTTCCCGCCGCCGCCCAGTGAAACGCGGCCTCCACGGCGGGCGCAACGCCCGCGACCGAATCGGGCGTGAACGCCTTTTTGACGCAGCCTGCGAGCGCTTTTTCCATGTCCACGTCGTGGATGGCGCGTTTCTTCTGTCTCTTCTGCCCGCCAGTGTTATCGTCGGCGATGCGTGGCCGTCACAAACCACCGCGACGTATGGGCGAGCTGCATCTCAGAAAGCTTGAGCGAAGCGCGGTGGCGACGTTCGTGCCGCCGGGACCCGGCACGGTGAAGACTACGCCCGTCTTGCCGGAAACCTTGGCGTAGCCGTCCGCGGCGAAGCCCGCCCCCTGCTCGTGGCGCGTGACGATGGGCGTCGCGCCCGCTCCGTCGATCATCGCGTCGTAGACCGGCAGCGTAAGCGTGCCCGGAATGCCGAAAATATATTCCGCGCCGTTTGAGTGAAGCGCGTCCAGCAGCACCTGCGATCCGTTTCGCGCCACCTGTAACTCCTCCGTGCGTTCCTCGAAATAGCATAAAACTCGCCAAACGCTAGGCGGTCCATCGCGGCGCGTGAGTCAGACTTCCATCCCCGTTTGCGCCAGAAGGGGGGTAGGGCGCTACCTTCGTCGATCTGTTGGATACCGGGCATAGCATGGGTCAACGCGTACGGGCTAGCCGGCACTCATAGCAGGCAAACTCGACTGTTTGATACTCGGCAAACATCATGAGCCACAACAGTATGTGTAGCCGCTAAACGCATACTCGCTCGCATTGGCGGGAGTTTCATACATAACAGGCCCAAACTCTGCGCTTGCAGTTTTCCTTCTCGCGCATTCGCATACTTATCTCCATCCTCGATAGGGGCGCGAAACGCACGATGGGAAAACAAAGTCAGCCCAAACGGGCGATAGATGCTCTCAAAAAAGCGGAATCCCTGGTCGTCCTGACCGGGGCGGGCCGTGAGGTGCGAGAGCGGCGTTCCCCCACCTTCGGGGATCGGGCGGTCTCTGGCTCGAGACAAGCGCCACTCTCTTGCGCTGGCCACGCCCGAGGCTTTTCGCGACGACCCCAGGCTCGTCTGGGAGTTTTACAATTATCGCCGCGAGGTGCTCACGCCCCTGGCGCCCAACCCGGGCCACTACGCCATCGCCTCGATGGAGGAGCGTTTCGCGCGCTTCACCCTCATCACGCAAAATATCGACAACCTCCACCGCGTCGCGGGACGAGGGAAATCGTGGAGTTGCACGGCAACATCTGGCGCGTTCGCTGTACGAACCCCGGCTGTGAGCGCGCTACGTTAGCGTGGGAGAACCGCGAGGTCGCCGCTCGACCCCCTGCCCCCGCCAAAGTGTGAGGCGTGCGAGAACCTCCTGCGTCCCCACGTGGTGTGGTTCGGCGAGATGCTCGACTCCGAGCAGTTGCGCGGCGTTGGTTGCGGTGGATGATTGCGATTACCTGATCGTGGCGGGCACGTCCGCCGTGGTGCAGCCGGCCGCCTCCATGCCCATGTGATGGCCTCGAGAGGCGGCGCGTTCGTGCTCGAAGTGAATCCCGAGCCGACGGAAATCAGCCCATACATGAGCGAGGCGGTTCAAGAGCCCTCGGGCGTCGCCCTTCCCCGCCTGCTCGAAGCGGCTTTTGGAGGATAGCGATGGCGCGGCCCAAGTTCACGGCGGTGCGCGGCGTGAAAGACATTCTGCCGGAAGAATCGCCGAACTGGCAGGGAGCCGAGCGCCTGGCGCGCGAGATTTTCGCGCGATACGGCTACGGAGAGATAAGAGTGCCCGTGTTCGAGCGCACCGAACTTTTCGCGCGCGGCATCGGCGAGGAAACCGACATCGTCTCCAAGGAGATGTATACCTTCAAAGACAAGGGGGGCGACTCCATCACTCTACGCCCCGAAGCGACGGCCTCCATTTGCCGCGCCTACGTCCAAAACGGCCTCTACAACCGCCCCGGCGTCTCGAAGCTCTTCTGCATCGCCCCATGTTCCGCTACGAGCGTCCCCAGGCGGGCCGCCTGAGGCAGTTCCACCAAATCGACGGCACGCCTAGTCTCGGCGCTGAGGACCCGGCGATCGACGCCGAACTCATCGTGATGCTCATGGAATTTCTGGACGCCATGGGGATCGAGGGCTTGGCGCTTCAAATCAACAATCTGGGCGACAAGGAATGCCGCCGGCCTACGCCGCCGCCCTACAAGACTATCTGCGAAAGGAAACGAAGCATCTGGGCCCTGAATCGCCGAGCGCATCGAGCGCAACCCGCTGCGCTTTCTGGACAGCAAGGACCCGGCTCACCAGGAGATCATCGCGCGCGCGCCGAGGATAGATGAATTCTGGAACGAGACGTGCCGGGAGCACCTGGCGAGCGTGTGCCGATTTCTGGAGAGTGTGGGTGTTGCCTATGAGATCAACCCGAGGCTCGTTCGCGGTCTCGATTACTACTGTCTCACCGTGTTCGAAGTGACGAGCGAGGGTCTGGGGGCGCACAACGCGGTGTGCGGCGGGGGGCGCTACGACGGCCTCGTGGAGGAGTTGGGCGGGCCTCCCACACCGGGGATTGGTTTCGCATCGGCGTGGAGCGTCTTTTGCAACTGGCGGGCGAAAAGGCCCCGGCCCCTAGAGAGGAAACGCAGTCTACATCGTCGCGCTCGGCGACGCCGCGCAGCGCCAGGTCTTCGAGCTCGCCTCCGAATTGCGCGCCCAGGGCATTCGGACGGAACGCACCTTCGGCGGGGGCAGTATGAAAAGCCAGATGAAACGCGGCCAAATCGCGCGGGCCGCCGCGTTTCTGCTGCTACTGGGCTATGACGGAGCGGCCCAAAGCGGGGTGAGCGTCCGCACAGTCTGAAACCGCAAGGCAAAGTGAAACGAGATGAGATATCGAGTTACATAAAAGATATTTTATAATCTAATAACAGATAGTTACAAGATATTATTCAATTTGATTCTAGGTTATCACAGAGCCATTCATACACGCTGATGACCCCCACCTCGCCAAATCCCAGATCTTGATAAAACGCGCGCACTCCTCCTCGTCCTCGCGAGACGATGAGTTCGAGCGCTTCCGCGCCGCAGGTCAACGCCCTTTGGGCGGACGCCTGAATCAGCAAGCGGCCCAGCCCTCTTCTGCGGTGGGCGCTCGCATGGACGCCACCAGTGTCGCGGAATATTAGGCGGATGTAGTCGCTCCTAGAGGCACATAGCCATCGATCCGTACGACGGCGAGTATGGCCATCCCCGCTCCCTCGGGGTCTCCCGATTCTCCATCCAAGAATTCGAGGATGAGCGAATTTTCCGGGCGCGTATCCGGCGCATGGTACCAGGCGCTGATCGTCTCGGGCGTATGGCGCGTGAAGTTCCACATGTCTCCGAAAATTTCGTTGAACAGATCGGCGAGGTATTCGACATCAGCCGAGGCAGAGCCGACCAGCGCGAGTACGCGCGTAGCCCGCCGCCAGCGTGGCTCCCCACTGTCCTCGAAAGCGAATCATGCTTCAGAAGCGAAGATCGTGAACTTTCCGTCCACCGCTCAGATACACGAAACGCCCCGGAAGCGAGACGGGCAGATACGCCCATATACCCCCCAGGCCGTTTTCTTTCGCCTCGGCGAGGGCCGCCTCCAGGAGATGCCGCGCATAGCCCGCCTTTCTGCCATCGGGCCGAACGAAAAGGGCGTCGATACAGGCTCTGTCCCGCGCTCTCGTCTCCCTGTTCACGACCATCCGGCAATAGCCCGCCGGAACCTCGTCGTCCCCCTCGCCCGGCCAAACCAGCCAGACCTTCGTACCCGGCGCGCCGAAACCGCCGACCACCTCTTCGCGCGAAAGACCGAAGGCATCCGCGGCCAATGCGGCCAGCGCATCGCGGTGACCGGGCTCTAAGCGCTCCACTCTAGCCACGGTGGACATGCACCTTTCCCTCGTCAATCATTTTTTCGAATTTTCTCATCAGCCAGCCCCGCATCACGGCCCGCACGGCGGGGACCATCAGGGCGAAACCGGCGGCGTCCGTCAGAAGACCGGGTGTCAAGAGCAACACGCCGCCCACGAGCACCATCGCGCCCTCGACCATCTCGGCCCCGGGGAGCCTCCCCTCCGCCATTTCCGCCTGTATGCGGGAAACCACGTAAAATCCCTGGGTTCTCGCCGCCCATGCGCCCAGCGCGCCGGTGAGGATGACGACTCCCAGCGTGGGGGCCAAGCCGATGGAACTTCCCAGATCGATGAGAATCATCAACTCTATGATGGGGATGAGCGTGAAGAGCAAAAACAGTTTGAATACCAAAATACCTCTCCTTCGCGGCGCGTTCGGCGAATTTTAGCACGAGTCCACGCGAAATGGATATAAGGAGGACTCTTGCAATATGGATAGAATAGATGAAGCCGGCGCGAAAAATTCAGGCGTGCGAAACGCGCCTCGCCTCTTTTCAGTTTTGCAGGCCTGTGCAAAAGTCCTTAAAGTCCTATAACAACATTTCGGCATATCCACTCGTTGCGCTGGGCGCACCGATGCAGGCGAAGGAGCGAAGACATGGCATCCACGATGAAAGCAATGCGGCTTCATGAGTTGGGCGGCTCGTTTCAGCTTGAGGAGGTTCCGGTGCCTCAACCCGGGCCGAACGATGCCCTCGTACGCCTCAAGGCCACGGGCGTGGGCCTCACGCTGGTCATAGCACATGCGCGACGCACACGTCCGTGGCCTATGAGGCGTCTACGAGTGGATGTCAAGTACCGCGCCCGGCATAGTTCCTGGCGACATTGACGACTATGTCTGACGCTCTGCGCGGACGCGTGTCTCTGTGCGACCGCCGGCGCTCTTACTTACCATTTTACGTCATTACGTTCACGTGTGGCTCTCTCCCCTTTATTTTGTGTCCCTCGGCGATACACAGTGACCACCAGTGCCCCTATTTCTACTCACCTGCCCACAACTGCCGGTCTCGCCGCAGCGGCGTCGAACGCTTGCGAGAATTTCATGTCTGATATTTCGGCCTCGTCATGGACGGGGGCTATGCCGAATACACGACCGTCCCCGCCGTGAACCTGTGCAAGATCCCAGACGGCGTCACCTCGCTCGACGCCTGCGTGGCGGCGGACGCCATCTGCACTCGCCATCAGCACACTGGCGTGGCGCGAGGCTCAGATTAAACCCGGCGACGTGGTGGCGATCGTGGGCGCGGGCGGCGCGTGGCGATTCACGCGGTGCAGATGGCCCAGGTGTGCGGCGGCCACGTCATCGGAATAGACGTGTCGGAGAAAAAACTCGAGACCGTCTCCGCGCTCGGGGCCTTCGCCACCCTGAACCCGGCGCAGACCGACACCGTGGAGGCAATCCTCTCCCTGACCGACGGGCGCGGGGTGGACGCCTACATCGACTACGTGGCCTCGCGCGAGACGCTCGAGCGGGGCCTCGCCAGCCTCGCGCGCGCGGGCAAGCGTGATCGTGGGCTCATAGATCCGCGCCCGCCGCGGCGTCACACCACGTGTCCCTCGAACTGCACCGTCTACCCCGCTGCAACTGCTCACCTACGCGCAGGAGATCCACGGCTCGCGCTACTGCTCGATGGAAGAACTCGGGCAATCGCTCGCCTGTGTCAGCCGGGCGGATCAAACCCTCGTCACGAACCGTTCCGCTCGAGTAGACGGAAGACGCTTCCAGCGCTCATCGCAAAGCCGGTGACCGAGAGCGCGTGTGGTGTTGATGTAGGTTTCATTCGCAGGTCTATCTCGTCTTTATGATTTTACATGAGAATCAACCATGGGGAAGCCGTAGCAAGGTAGTGATGCGCCAAGCGTGAGCCGCCGGTGAGGGCCAGGCGCACAGAAGGCTGCCGTGTGGAGATAAAGCGCGCAGCACTCTCTTCATCGCCGCTTAACCCGCTCAGGCGCGAACCGACACTCCCCTGGCCCCACGCCGCGCGAACTCGCGCTCGGCGCGCTTTCCGCCTGCATCACTGGTCAGCACGCGCAAGGTCGGCCGACGGGCTGCGGGCTTCACGTCATCGCCAGGGTGTTTAGGTTTCGCGGCACGGGCCGACAGGGCGTCCAGGACCCGGACAAACGGCAGTGCAGCGCCCAACTTCCGATACGTGGAGGCGAAAATTCACCTCACCACCGATGAGCCCGACGAGCGCGTCGAGGAACTCAAGCGCCAGCATCACGGGCGCTGCCCATTTCCGCGCTCTACCGCGAGAGCGGCTGCTGAACTGGTGGAGGAGTGGATGATCAAGCGGCCCTGAGAGTCCGAAAACCACGCCGCGCACAGCCTTTTCCACCGCATCCCCCATGAGAGGCCCTCGCCAGCGGCCGAGGGATCATGGATTCCGGCTTTCGCCGGAATGACGAACCCGGCAAACCTAGATCGGGGATGGTGCAGCAAGCCGTTATGAAGCTACAGACAGATTGGTATGGTGGATGTGCCGAACCGGGACGACAGGTACGGCAATGCGAAGAGCGGAGACGGAAGATACACGCCGTCACAGAGTTTCCGGCTTCTCATACTCATACGGATGTTCCGCTTTCATGTACCCACCGTTATTCCGGGGAAAGCCGGAAGCCATTTCAAACAATATCTTCATACAAATCACGCCATGTCGGATTGTCCTCCTCGATCAGTTCGAGTTTCCATACCCGCCGCCAGTTTTTGATGCTCTTCTCACGCACAATCGCGCTCCTCATCGTTTCGTGGCTCTCATACCAAACCAACGTGTGGACACCGTAACGCTTCGTGAAACTTTCCGCCGAACCGTTCTTATGTTGCCAGACCCTACGGAGAAGGTCGGACGTAACGCCGATATAGAGCGTTCCGCGACACTCATTGGCGAGAATGTAGACGCAAGGTTGCTTCATTGTTCAGCCGATTCCCATTGCTTCCGGCTTCTCATAACCGATGCAGCCATTTCGGTTTTATGTTCCCATCGTCATTGTTTTCACCGTCATTCCGGCGAAAGCCGGAATCCATCCTGACTTTTCGCCCCTTCGCGCGTGGCCCCTCATTCTCGCCCCGCCCGGCATTTCTCAACGTCATTCCGCATCCGCGGCCTCACGGATGGCCGAAGAAAAATGGATTCCGGCTTTCGCCGGAATGACGAATACGGCAAACCGGGATCGGGGGAGGTGCGCAAGCGGTAGTGAGGTGATGCTGCCGCTCGGCGAGCAGAGAATACGCCCCTATTCCACTCGCCTTCATCACGTTCTTCGCGAATTCGGCGAAAATCTTGTTCGCCTGGTTCTTGATGACGCTGAAGCCGAGCGAGCCGAGTTTCCCGAACACGTCGACGCTGGAATTGATGCGCACCATGGTTTCGTTCTCGGAGACGGCCTCGAGCGTCACCTCGTTTTTCTGCCTGAGGCTCGCCGCGATTTTCGAATCCTTCCCCTCGCCCACCGTGCGGATGTACTCGGGCGCGCGGACCTCCTCGATTTTGATCTGAAGCTGAAAGACTCGCCTTCAGGAAACTGACCTTCTGCTCGACTCTCACGCCGTAGGTCGACTCGTCGATTTTCTCTCACGTCCTTCACGCCGGGCACGCAGGCGGCGAACTCCTCGACCTGCCAGATGAAATCCCACACCTTCTCCCGGGGGGCGCGACCGTAATCTCCTGGTTGAATTCCATGTTGTGTGTCCTTTTTGCTCGGTGTGACGCGAAATGATGATCAAACGAAGGTATGATTCTACCAAGAGGCGAGGAGTTTTACTCCACAGACCCTTCCTCATCGGGATGACGATGGCGGCCGAATCTCTCATCCTGTTCGCCAAACCGCCCCTCGCCGGCCGGGTGAAGACGCGCCTCGGCATAAGTCTCGGGCGCGAGGGCGCCGCGCGTCTGTATAATGCGTGCTTTCTACAAGACGCCGCCGAGACTGCGCGCGCGCTCAGCCGTGCGATGCCGGGCGTGGGCCTCGTCTGCGAGTGGGCCCTGGAGCGCGGAGAGTCGCTCGATGCATTTCCGCTCGCCGACTGGCTTCCCGGCGCTTCCTCCATCGTGCGCAAACGGGAGCGGACCTGGGGGCGCGCATGGCGGCGGCTCTGGGGCGATGCCTGACGGCCGGGAGGCGCGCCGTGCTCATCGGCACGGATTTTCCGGACTTGCCACACGACGTTCTGCTCGAAGCGTTTCGGAATCTGGATAGCGGGGATGACCCCAAGATCACGCTCGGCCCTGCGGCGGACGGGGGCTACTACCTCATCGGGATGAACCGGTTTGTCCCTGAAATTTTTCGACGGATATCCCCTGGAGCACGAGCGAGGCGCTCTCCCGCACGATGCAGAGAGCGCGCGAGTTGAAGGTCAACGTCACCCTTCTTCCCGAATGGCGCGACGTCGACGATGGCGAATGATCTGGAGGCTCTGAAGGGTCGTCTCTCCCGAAACGTCTCGCTCGCTCCGCATACGCGGGAATATCTGCGCTGATCTGCATCTGCGTTTTGCCCTGAATCCTGGGAGATGAAAGGATCGGCCGTCAGTCCGCCGAACGATGAGGACCCCACATTGCCGAACGAATCCGCCAGTCATAGATCACGTATACCTATTGCGTCCACTGAGCCTGGTGCCTGATCGCGACCGGGCGGTTGCGAAAACTGGCGGAGATGGCGGGCGGCTCCTCGCCATCCGCTATCGCGCCTTTCTGCTCTCGCCCGAGCCGGACAATCGTCCGTGCCCGAAAGAGCCATCATGGGTCACTGGGCGATGGCGAAAAGTTTTCCCGGAGGTGAGGAGATAAACCCCGAACGCATGGCGCACCGCGATTTCCCCTATCCCCATTCCACTCCCGGAGCGGTCGCCGTCAAGGCCTTCGCGCCCAGCTTCCGGGGCGGGAGGGCGAGTACGCTCGAGGCCGTCGAGAGAACGCACCTGGTCGAATGCCTGAACATCGACGACGACGCGGGTGCTCGTGGCCGCCGCCGAGCGGCTGGGGGCGGAGCCCGCGATGATGCGCGAGGTCATGGCCGACCCGGATATGAAAAAGCGCGTCTGGGCGGATCACGTCGAAGCCCTGAACGCAGGGTGCAATCCACGCCCACGGTGGATTTTTCGGGCAAATACAGAATCACCGGCGCGCAGCCCATGGAGGTTTTCCATAAAACCTTCGAGCGCGCCGCCGCCGACTGCGAGGACGCCTGACCCCGCCATGCACGAGACCAGAAGACTCGGAAAAATCACCGCCCTTCTGGCGGCGTTTCCCATGCTCGCAGGCTGCGCGGGCATCCGCGCCCTCTTCATCCCCGAGGAGGAGGCCAGGCTTGCGTCTGAATCAAAGCCATCGCCCGAGAAGAAAGCGGAAGACCCGCATTTCTTCCGCGTCCTGACGCTTCCCACCTACGAGATGGCGAAAGAGGCGTATGACAAGACCGCCATTCTCGGGATTCCCTTCCGCAAGGTGGCCCATGAGTTCAGGGAAAAAGCGCGCGCCATCCGCGGAAAAGCGCAGCCTCGCAACTCAGCGTCGGCACCCGGGCCGAGGTGCAGGATTTGAACTCGGGGCGACGTCGAGAATCATCGAGTCGGACGAGGGTTTTTCGATTCTCCAGAAAACGACGAGCGCGCTCTATGAACGCGCCCTGAGGCTCATGGAGAAAAAAAACCATGAGGCCGCCATCAGGCTCATTCGCCATGATCTCAAGATCAACCCCGGAAACGTGGACGCCTGGCTCGCCCTGGCGAAGATGATGGACGAGGCGGGCGATTTGGAGGAAACGCTCGCCGCATACCGCAAAGCCCGTGAACTCGCCCCCGAGGACCCGGCCGTCTCCAACAAGTACGCCAAATACCTGGTCTCCCAGTACCGCTACGAAGAGGCGGAAAAAGTGCTCAAGGCGGCGGAGGAATTATCGCCCGAAGACACGACGGGCGTGCTCCTGAACCTCGCCTCCTTGCTCGTCTATCTGAACAAGGAACTCGACTTGGCGCGCGCCCTCATCATCGTATCACGCGCGGCTCTCGGATCGACGCCGCGCGGCCTGGTACCGCCTCTCGGGCGTCATCCAGAAAAGGCGGGAGTCGGGGCTCGCGCGTAGTCGAGGGGTGGATTAGAGGTGCGGGAAGGACAGGTCGCAATCATCTCTATATTTTCGTTACCCAAAGGATTCTAGATCACTCTTGAGGTCATTGCGCACCGAAGAGGGAGGCCTGTCGGCGAGGTAAGCCGCAGCGGCCGGTGGGGGCCAGCGATGCGAGCGAGAGGGGCTGAATGCTAAAGCTCCTCGGAGTAGCTACACGTGTCAGGGTGGGCTTCGCCTTCGTCTTCAAAGCTCCTCGTCGGGTGGGCATGCTTTGACGGACAAGCGCGTTGCTCTCAGTCGAAGAGAGTGTCCCCTCTACCGCTGAAATCCCAGCGACTCTCATTCTTAACAGCGAGGAGCGCCTTTTAGGTAATTCTCGTGTCCGCACGTATCCTCATCCGCAGCAGTCCTACCCTCTTCGGTCTGGGACAATCGTCCTCTCCTCATCCTGCTTCACCCTCTTGGCTTGGTGCTCGCGCTCTCTCATGCGTCATAATGCCCTCCATTCTCGAACCATGCGAAGTTTTCATGCCGAATCGCCAAAATCATGAAAGGGTATACGCATGAGCGCCGACCTTTTGATTAAAAACGCAAAAATCGTGACGCCCGCAGGCACGTATGAGGGCTGCGTCTACGTGGAGGGGGGGCGGATTTCCGCCATCACCCAAAAAGCCGAGACGGGTGCTGCGCGCGAAATCGACGCAGGGGGACGCTTTCTCTTGCCGGGCATGGTGGATGAGCACGTGCACATGATGGACCCCGGCTTCACGGACAGGGAAGACTGGACGACGGGCACCGAGGCGGCGGCCAGGGGCGGCATCACCACGGTGATCGACCATCACCGGAGCGAGCCGCTCGTCTACACGCGAGAGATACTGGAGGAGAAAACCGCCTACATCGATTCGCGCTCGGTGGTGGATTTCGGGCAGTTGGGCGGCCTCGACGTCGACAACCTGGAACACTTGCGCCCCATGTGGGAGGGCGGCGCGCTGGGCTTCAAAGGGATTCATGTGCGAACTGCACGGCGTGCCCGATTTGTCCGAGGGCGGCGCTCTTGAACATCATGCGCGAGGCCAAATCCTTCGGCGCCACGGTGATGTTGCACTGTGAGAGCGATTCCATCCTCAAGAAATCGAAAAGAGAAAATCGACGCCGACAACAGAACGGACTACATGTGCATCAGCGACTGGCGAAACCCAGAGAGCGAATACGTGGCGACACTGGACGCCGTGGCCCTGGCCGAACTCACGGGCTGCACCGTGCTGGTGGCCACGTGAGCCAGCCGTGCTGCTCAGAGCCATTCGGGCGGCGCGCGGGCGGGGCGCGAGGATTTTCGCCGAAAGCTGCCCCCAGTATTTCTATCTCGACCACTTCGCATTTGGAAAAGCTGGGGCCGTTCGTCAAGTTCACGCCTGTGATTCGCTCGGCCGAGACGCGAGACGGAATGCGCAGAAGCCCTGGGGCGGCATGGTGGACACCATCGGCACCGACCACTGCCCCTTCCCCCGCCAGCGGAAGGTGGACGGCCTCGAGAACATCCACGAGCGCCTTCGGGATTCCGGGCGTGGAGACGACGGTGCGCCTGATGCTCAACGCCGTGAGCGAGGGCGTCATGACCCTCAACCAGATGGTGCGCATCTGCTGCGAGCAGCCCGCGCGCGTATTCCGCATCTATCCCGGAAAGGGTGCATCCAGGTGCGATGCGGACTTCATCGTCGTGGACATGGACAAGGAGAGACGCTGCGCGACGCGGACATCGTCTCCAAATGCAAGTGGACGCCCTTTGACGGCTGGGGGGTGAAGGGCGCGCCCGTGATGACGCTCGTGCGCGGCGAAGTCGTGATGGAAGACGGCGAGGTGACAGGCCGAGCGGGGTACGGCAAACACCGTGAACGACCGCCCGGTTTGGTTGAACTGGCTCAAAGAAGCGAATTCGATCTTGCAGGTAGGGCGAACCGCGTGTCCGCCGAAACAACTCACCCTGCGTTCGACATGACAGGCCGCGATTTATCCGCAAAGCGAAAATCACCGACCTCATGCTACCAAACGAGAGTCCCGATATGCATAAACATCAGCAAGGCGATGAGCCGGTATATCCGGTCACGGGTTGAAGTCCGCTTCCTTGTCGGGAGCTTGCCGTCAGAACCCGCTTTGGGATTGTAAAATTACCTATCCCCTTCGCCGTAACGGAGCGACGATTTTTTCGCTCGGCAAATCGGATGAGGTGGCGGGCGGGCGTTGTGGCGGCTACCAGTCTTTCCATCTGCCGACCGTTTCATCATCATATACGCAATACTTCCGCACCCGTTTTTCCGCTGCCTTGAAGCCGGTCAACGTATATTCTGCGGTCAAACGTTTTTTCCCGATCGTAGTGCTGACTTCGAGTCTCCGGTGTTTCGAGGCCTTTTCGATGAAGTTCCCCACAGACTTGCCTTGAAGGAAGCTGTACCTTTTGTTTCCCGACACAACCACCATCGTGTTTCGTCTCCGCAGGCTCTTATCGAACTGCGCTCACCATGATAACGGCTCACTCTAACTAATGAGATGCCAAAAATTCCACTTGACCATATCTTCAGCGCCCCGTCTTCGCATTATACGTCGCGTTCGCTCGTCTTTTGGGAATCTGATTCCACCGGACTTCTTCACGTTTTCCAAGTAGGCGTGCGATTCAGCGCTTTTGTTGGAAAAGTTGAGTTTCTGTACACCCGTCCGTGAGACGATTTTCGAGTGACGCGTGCTTTCGTCCGCGACGCAGACAGCCGCCTCCATCAATGCAGCACGAAACCATCAAGCGGCACATTTGAGATACCTCCTGCGTAGTACGAACTTTCTCTTGGCCATGCTCGAACCGCAACAAGGCTCAGGTCCTTAGCAAACCGTACCGTTTCACTTCTTGTTCCCCCGTCAGATAGGCATGTGGGTATTTATAAACCGTCTTGGTCGCTTGGGCTGCAACTTCCGAGACGAGCGTCTTGACCCTGACCCTGCCCTCCACTCCTTCTCCAGCATAGGCGCCTGTCTGGGCGCAAACATTGTCCCACAGCGCCAGCACGCATGCGCCGCGAACGTGTCCGAATAAACACTTGCATTCCGTGGGGCGTCCATACAAGACTCACGAGTGTCAACATATATGTCTGACCATACGATAAAACTGCCATTCATCGCGGGCTGTCCCTATCCTCTCCAGCGCAGGGTTTTTAAGCGCCTTGGTTCCCTTTCCTTGCGAGAGCCGCAACAGGTGAAAAGCGCACAATCCCTCCCCCTCGGTCGGGATTGACGCCCGCATTTGCGGTGCGTGGATGCCGGGCGCGACCGGGTATGGTGGCGAAGCGATTCGGCCCGCTCGGGGCCAAGGGAATTGATGAAAATATCGATAAAATTAGATAAATTCACGGGGTTTTTCGAGAAATAAAACGATGTTTTTCCGTCTGGTTTCGGTAAGTTTCTGAAAGTGCAGGGGACGCCGTCGAGGGCTGTCGAATTCCGCATGAGTGGAGGGGCGGGAGAGCTATCAGGGGGCGGGGCGCTCTTTCTTTGGGCTCTCAGCTCTCTCTTTCTCCCCTCGTGTCTCTCCTCTCTACCCTCCTCACCCTCTCCTTAAAGCTTCATTTTTAAATTTGATTTTCGTTTCTTCTCTTCTCCATCTTCAGGTCTTCCCAAGTCCCTCTTGCGCTCCACGCCCCAGCGATAGCCTGCGAGGCTTCCGTCTCCCCGGATCACGCGATGGCAGGGAACCAGCAGCGCCACCGGGTTCTCGGCGCACGCGCGCCCTACCGCCCTCGCGCCCCTCTCAAGCCCATTGTCTTGGGGCTTACCTCCTTGTATGTCATTGTATTTCCAGTAGGAATGGAATTTAAGTTAATCAAGCCGCTTCCCATACGCGGCACTGAAAAGCGCTGGCGCGCAACATCGAATCGGTACGGAATCGGGGGGAACCTCCCCTTGGGCGAGGAGGCGACAATATTCAAGTATTTCTTTAACTCATCATCGCTACGACGCAGTATTGCATTGGGATATTCATTTTTCAGATCGAGGACGAGTTTCATCGACATCCCCGATGCTCACGCGGCACACTCCCTTCTCCGTAGCCGCCACCAACAGTCGGCCAAGTCGCACTTCGTGATACCCGTAACGTATGCGAAACGCCTTCCCCACCGCCTTCTTATACTCGCAGGAGGTCATGGCCAGATAGCGCCGAATGCGCCCTCTACACCCGCTTCTCGAGCGCGTACCCGGCTCTCATATCCGCTCCCGCCAGAAATCGCGTCCGTTTTTGAGTAAATCCTTGTATTTTTGCGCTTTAAGGGATTCGAGATACTGGCGGGGACTTACACCCAGGGCGCCTTTGAAGGTGCGCTGCAAATGGTGGGGACTTGCACCCACAGCCCGCCCCAACTCCGCAAGGGTGGGCTGTTCCATCCGCGTGTTCTTCGAGTTCTAACGGAGTTTTCTCACCTGCTCCAAGGTCGGGGATCGTAGCCGGCACTCTGAGGAGCGCACCTCAGGCAGGGCCTGAAGCGCGTCCTTCGGCCATTTCGGTTTTCGGGGAAAATTAAAAACAAAAAACAAAAAAAAATTCGAAGATTATAAGCCAGTAAAATTAATAGCCTAGATACATATAGCCCCTTAGCAAAA
This sequence comes from Geodia barretti, assembly GCA_030341885.1. Taxonomy (NCBI): domain Eukaryota; kingdom Metazoa; phylum Porifera; class Demospongiae; order Tetractinellida; family Geodiidae; genus Geodia; species Geodia barretti. The sequence continues at coordinate 20,058 of CASHTH010000522.1, forward strand.
AAAAGTAATAAAAAATAGCCCAAATAAATAAGAAAACCCCCCCTCCTCCTTCCCCCCCCCCTTCATAGTCCAGCCCTAACGCTCACCCAAACTAAGTCATGCCATATCCATCCAATAGAAAAGAGCGTAGCTTTTAAAGAATATTAAAGCGCTAAAAGTATAAAAAAATAGCAAAAAACATAAAAAATGCAAAATAACCAACAAATCGCACGATGCACTCCCCTCTCGCTTCCTCCCCTCGTCCCATACCGCCCCAGCTTCCCTCCCCCCCCGTCCCCGCGCTCCCCCCCGCCTCGTCCGCCCCCCTCCCCTTCCCCCCCCCTCCCCTCACCGCCATGTCCCCTCCGTGGCACCCCTCTTCCACCCATCCTCAAGCAAATAAGTAGCCGCGCATAAAATAAATAAATAAAAAAAATCCCTCCCCTCTCTCCCTCCTCGTTCCCACCCCTCGCTCCTATCGCCCGCCGAGGCCCACGCACATGAAGTTAGCATTACAGCTTAAGCCTAGCTATATATAATTACAAAATAAAAAAGTCGAAACATACACGCGGTGGCGTGCTCTAACCCTGTCCGGTCCCCCTATCTCCCCTAGAAGAAAGACCCCTCCCAATGGACTCCCCTTACCCCCGCTCCAGATTAAAAAAAAAAAAATGAAGAAGAACACACAATGTCTCGAACATCATAGCCTGCTGTCGTGGCCGCGCGCCGGAAGCCGCCCCGGGATGAGGGCGGACGCCGCGGAGAGGGCGCAAGTTAGTAAGTGGTGGGGGGAGGGGGGGGCGTAATATAAAATAAAGAATAAAAATAAATATAAAAAATAAAAAATAGCACGTTGTTTTTATTTGGCTTTCGGCTCGCGCACGAAGGACGGCAATAAATTCCGGTGGAGCGAACAGCGTATACGAAACGGCCATCCGCCCTTGCGTCGCGCTTGAGAATCGCTTCCCACTGAGCATTCATATCCACTTTCAGCCTCCCCAAAAGACATGAGCGATTACATATTCATCCATAATGTAATCGCAACGCCGGGAGTCTTCTATCCGATTCTTGCTGTCAAATCAGATTTCTCATTTTCAGGCGCCAACCCTAGTTGATGAAAATTCAAACAGATACAGGGATGACCTCGATTTCATATTCCAGAGCGGAACACCACCCTTCCCCCGACCATCGTGAGCAAGGGCTTGATGTCCTTGATATGATCTTCAGGTATCGTCATGTAATCACGGTCGAGCACGACGAGGTCGGCCAATTTACCTTTTCGATAGAGCCCAGCTCACTTTCCTTGAATAGCAGGTATGCGTTCGACCTCGTGTGGGCAATGAGCGCGTTTTTTCTGGAAACGGTTTCGGTCTCCGAAAGCGCCCTCTTCCCGCTAAATCCTTGCCCGTAACGGCCCACCACAGGGAAAGCATTGGCGGATAAGGGGCTACGACACCGGCATCCGTACCAAGCCCCCAAATGACCCCGCTATTCTGAACCGTCCGCAACGGCGGCAGCGAGAGCGCGCGTTTCCCCAATCTTCGCCTCAGCGCGGAACCTAGAATCGTCATTTTGCTGTGCAGGGCCAAAGTCATTCCGAGCGCTTTGACGCGCTCGATGTTCTTATTGAGATGAAATCCGCGTGATGAATCGACCAGCGCAGATTCGTTATTTTCTTTTTTTGATTTATTTTCTCAAAAATGTCCAAATACCGCGTAATCGTAGTATCGCGAAAAGCATGCTCGTGAATCGTCCATCCCCCATCTACAGCCGCCTCGGAAACTTTTGCAAATTCATGATAATCCTCATCCGAAGCCCGTGAAGGCCTGAACGGCGAATCGTGGATAGGCGCATACATATGCTCGCCAAGCGCGATTTCACCCATCATCTTGGCGGATTTATCAGGGCGGGATTTTCGAATTCTCTCAATCACTCTTTTGTTTCGCTCCGGAGAACGCACCCGAAAGCGAGGTGTGTAAAATATCCTCACCGTAAGGCCATTTTTGGGGGACAATTTTCTCTGATCAACTTGTAAGTTTCGTCCCTAACCCCGCCACCACCTAACTCGAGCAAACTCGTTACACCAGCACGGTTAAAGTCCGTCATCAGCTTCTCGAGGCCGGATATGACTTTGTTTTCCGTAACTTTCGGCAGTTCACGTCGCCAGAACCGGAAAATGGCCCGACGACCGTAAATAACGCCCGTAGGAGCCCCAGAATCACTTCTGCTATCCGCCAGCCTCTCGGATCTCCTGAGATTCTCATCAATGCCCGCCTTCTTCAGAGCCTGGCTATTCAAGATCATAAGCCGATATGATTGCTGAATAAAAACCGGATTGTTCGGGGCGGCCCCGTCCAATTCCGCTTTCGTAAACAACCCTGGCTTATCGCGAAATTGGTCGGGGCTCCATCCACCAATGATGAGCACCCACTCCCCGTGTTTCATCAGATTTCGCTTGGCGGAAATGATGGAAAGCGCTTTTTTACGTGAAATCACCCCATCGATTCTTGCTTCATGCTCCCAACGCAACGCATGGCGGATGAAATGAACATGGTTGTCAATCAAACCGGGGATCACAGTTTTGCCTTGCAGATCAATCACTTTCGTATTTGAACCTATCAGTTGAGCTATATGGGAGTATCCCCCACAGATAAAATGCGTTCGCCCCGGATGGCCACTGCCTGCTGAATAGAATAATCCGCATCAACTGTTAATACTTTCCCGTTCACCAGGGCGATATCTGCTGATTGGGCAAACCCAGAAGATGGGAGAACCCCCAAAACTACGAAAATTATTGCGAATACTCTATTTTTTAGAATCATGCGATACCCTCGGAATCTAAAAACCATTCTTTACAATTCACCCTAAAATCAAGGATAGAAATACATCTATGATGGTGATAACATATTCGCCTCTAATCACCACTTACAGCAAATGCGTAGTTGGAGAGATGGTAATTTTCACTATCGAGGAGGATCAGAAGTGAATATTTCCACAAATTCAAATCAACAAACTCTCAGACCTAAAACAACGGTAGCCCCAGTTACAGTCATTCGCTTTGGTGAATTAGCGCCTGACTGGGGGGAATATCACGATTCCCATATCGAGGGTAATCACCGGGCGATTTACCGATACATTGGTGGTATTTCTGGTCAAAATCTACGCTCCCCCCTTCCTGGCTGGGAATTCACTTGTGGTATCGCCATGACTCCTCCCAACAACGGCGCACCGCTTCACGATCATCCAGATGAAGAAATTTTCATGGTCTGGGAAGGAGAATTCGAGATATTTTGGGAAGATTTTGAAACCAATGCCCCCCAAAGCAGTCATCTTGGGTAAATACGATCTTGTCCGCGTTCCCTCAGGTGTGATGCGCGGGTTCAGAAATGTCGGAAAAGATGATGGGTTCATTCATTTTATCCACGGCCAAGGCGACTACCAATACCCCGTCTATCCTGAATCACTGCAAGAAGGTTTGCCCGATGGCGTTCGAACCGAATCTTACGTCAATAAACCTGCCTATGACCCGGCCACCCAGCTGGTCCGCTTCGAAGAATGTCCTCGCAACTGGAGCGTTTATCACGAAGCGAAACTCCCTGAAGGGGTGCGTTCTCTCAGGCGCTATATCGGGGGCGTATCCGGTGATACGGATGAAGGCCACCACCTTCCCTATCCGAGGGAGAGATAGGATACGCAATGGTGGAATGCGGCAATGGCCGCGGCGCACCGCTGCATGACCATCCATGTGAGGAACTTTTTATCGCGCTAGAAGGCAGATGGGTGGTCTACTGGGCTGACGAGCGGGGAAACATCGAGCAAGCCGTTCTCGATCCATGGGATGCTTGCTGGGTGCCGACCGGCGTGCAGCGCGGATTTCGAAATGCCGACCGAACCGAAGGCAAAATTCACATAATTCAAGGACAAGGAGCAACTCCAGCCCCCAACTATACGGAGGATTATTCTGCTTTAAAAGAAAATACTTAGACCAAACAGCAGATGTCGTTTATCCATTTGGTGGTAGCAAGTCCAAATCCGAATCGTGCGAATTGAACCATACGGGGCGACACTAGAGAGCAAGGGACGTAAATTGCTTTCTGCATCCTATAGTAACTGAGCCAAAACTGCCCTGTACGAATGCCGCTTGATCGATATCGTTAGATGATTATGCTCAACCAATTCTGAAGAGTTGAAGACTACCGAAGACCTTTGAATTTTCGCCGAATCTTTTGCATGGACTTCTCTTTTCGATCGAATCTCTTAATGCCCTTCACCCAATGGTAAATTTACGGCCTCTCCCGTTTTGGAAGACAACTCCATCGCTATCGTCACTTCCAAGGTTTGACGCGCATCCTCAGCCGTGGCGTGAGTTGTTGGTCTCCCATTGATAACATGATCCAGCCAGCTTCTTGTTTCATCACCCAGTGGACCCCAATAATCACCCGCCGCCCAGTCACCAGGAGTCGTACTGCTCAAAAATGCAGTGTGGATGTGATGATCCGGTATATATGTGTGTGGAATTCCCTTGTCGGTGTATAGCATCTCATCCTTATGGTCTTCATCAAGCATTAAAACGCCATCCGTACCATAAATTTCCATCCTCACACTTTGGCCCAGTGCCGGGTATTTCGCAGGCAGGGCGTAAAAAACACCCAGATTCATCACAGCTCCATTGTCAAAGGTGACGATAGACCAAGTGACATCGTTCGCTGAATAGCCGAGTTCTTTGTATATTTTCCCGTTTCCACGAGCGACCACCTCCACTGGGTCGATGACCTTCCATGAACCAGCAGGTCATATCCACCCAATAGGTGAGCACATCGAGCACAGGCGTTGCGTGAGGAGAGCGCTTCAGGATCTGTAGCCCCTGGGCGCGGGTGTTACAGGTCCGGCCCGTTCCTGCGAGAATTTCCCCTAGTCTTCCTTGAATAATTTGCTCTTTCGCCATCTGATAGCGACGTTTGAATCGTTGGGCGTAACCCACCCTGAGTTCAGTACCTGTCCTCTCGGCCACATGAGAGTATGCGGTCGGCATCCTCCAATGTCAGGGAAATCGGTTTTTCCACCAGCACAGGCTTGCCTAATTCCAAGGCATGGATAATGGAATCGGCGTGATCGTGCTCGGGTGTGGACACGATGACAGTCGTGACATCCGGGTGTTCTATTACTTCTTCGTTTTGGCCTGTAGCGAGTTGGGCGCCTACTTGCCCCCCTAATTCTTTCGCCCGATCTAGATCGATGTCCGATACCGCCAAAAATTCAAGAGACGGGTGATGTGAGACCAGATTAGCTCGCAAGGTTCCTATTCTGCCAGAACCTACAACACCCACACCTAATGACTTTTTGTTCATTTTCACCCTCTGGATATTCTTAAAGAGTTATCTGGTAACACGAGCAGAACAAGAAATGCGCGACTGCTCTTTTTATAGGAACAAACTAAAAAAACCGGCCTCCTAGGAGACCGGTCCACACATCAAAATTTGGTTTCATCAGGTCACGGGCGCGTAGAATTGCTTCCATTCTTCGGGCAACTCTTCTTCGGTCACATCTTTCATCGAGAGGCGGATTCTCCCGTTCCCTTCCACTTCGATGCATTTCACCAAAACCTTCTGGCCTTCTTTTAAGACATCACTTACCGAACCGATTCTTTCTTCGCAATCATACTGATATGGCAAAGGCCATCCGTTCCCGGGAATATTTCGACGAATGCTCCAAAATCCATAATTTTTCTGACCGTACCATAGTAAATCGTGCCCTTCTCGGCTTCCTGAGTAAGTTCACGAATAATCTCCATTGCCCTGAGGCTGCTGCTTCATCGTGGATGAGATGAAAATGGTTCCATCATCCTCAATGTCTACATCCGCACTGTTTCCTCGACGATTCCTCGAATCACTTTCCCGCCCGGTCCAATGACATCTCTCACACGATCTTTGGAAACCTGAATCGTCATAATCCGCGGCGCGTAAGGGGAAATCTCTTCACTTGGCTGGGAAATCACTTTGTCCATCTGCTCAAGTACATGCATCCTCGCATCATTGGCTTGCGCCAAAGCATCTCCCACGAGGCTCAATTGCAACCCTTTGATCTTGATATCCATCTGGAGAGCAGTAATGCCATGACGCGTCCCACCGACCTTGAAGTCCATGTCTCCTAAATGATCTTCCAATCCAAGGATATCCGTAAGTATTGCCGTTCTCCCTGTGGATTCTTCACTAATTAAGCCCATGGCAATGCCGGCCACTGGAGATGTTATCGGTACGCCCGCACTCATCAAGGCCAAGCTGGCGCCGCAGATGCTCGCCATGGATGAACTGCCATTGCTCTCCGTGATATCTGAAACCACGCGGATTGTATAGGGAAAATCTTCCTGCTCAGGCAAAATCGCCTGCACGGCCCGAGAAGCAAGCGCACCGTGTGCCAATTTCACGGCGGCCAGGACCACGGTTTGGCTTCGCTTCACCAACACTAAATCCAGGGAAATTATAGTGCAGCAGAAAAGTCCGGTCGGCTTTAGCCATCCAGAGTGTCTATCAATTGCGCTTGGGAAGCGGTGCCTAGCGTTACAGTCACCAACGCCTGGGTCTCACCTCGTGTGAACAATGAGCTGCCATGGGGCCTGGCAAGGGGCGACATTCTGATGGTAATCGGCCTGACGTCACGAAGCCCCCGACCATCCGAACGTTTCCCCTCATCTAAAATCAAGCCACGGAAAACTTCTTTTTCGATTTTACCAAATACCAGAGACAACTCCCCTATCAGGAGACCCCTCCTCGTCTGATACAAAGAGAATCGACCGCAGCAGCTTTTGCCTCATTAATCGCACCATATTGTCCTGCTTGTCGTGAATCTCGGCAGCCGCTTTTAGTTTAGGAACAACAATTTCACGAACCTTCTCTAAAGTCCCGCATCTTCTTCCTCAGGCTCGACGACGCGTTTTGTTTTTCCGCATTCCGCTCTCAGTTCATCCTGTAGAGCGCACAACTCTTTAATCACCGACATGGCCTTTTTCAAGCGCTTCCATATATACATCTTCGGAAACTTCGAAACTTCCTGCTTCCACCATCACTATCGCGTCCGATGTTCCTGCCATCACACAATTCACATCGCTGTCAATTTGCTGTTCGATTGTGGGATTGACAATAATTTCTCCATCAATTCGCCCGACACGAACAGCACCGATAGGGCCTGCGAAAGGGATATCCGAAATATGGAGAGCGGCGGAGGTTCCATTGATTGCCAAAATGTCGGAATCATTCAACTTATCGTAAGACATGACCATGACCTGAATCATCGTCTCGACAACGAAATTCCTTCGGGGAAAAGAGGTCGAATTGGCCTATCGATTAAACGACAGGTTAATGTCTCTCTCTCTCGCCAGGTCTTGCCTCGCGCCGGAAAAAATTGCCGGGAATAATTCCTGCTGCGTAGAAAAATTCTCGATAATCGACAGTAAGTGGGAAAAAGTCTATTCCCTCACGAGGAGAGTGCGAGGCGCAAGCCGTACACAGCACACTGGTTTCACCATAATGCATCATTACGGCGCCACCGGCTTGCTTGGCTATCTCACCTGTTTCAAAAGCAAGAGTATAACCATTGATAGATATGTTTTTTCGATACGGTGGCATTATATTACTTCCCTCTGAGGCAAGATCCACGGCTAGCGACGCAGGCCAAGATCCTGAATGATCGTGCGGTAGCGGTTGATGTCCTTCTCTTTCAAATAATCAAGGAGGCGACGCCGCTGACCCACGAGTTTGAGTAGACCTCTTCGGGAATGATGATCTTTCTTGTGGGTCTTGAAATGATCTGTGAGGTAGGTAATGCGCTCGGTTAGGATAGCTACCTGCACTTCTGGTGAACCGGTGTCGGTGTCATGTGTGCGAAATTTTTCGATAACTTCCGATTTTCGCTCCTTTGCTAGGGGCATTTCTGTCACTTCCTCCACTGCTTATATTGCCCCGGGCCCTCCCGAGGCCATTCATCCAAGCTTTTTGAGTTCTCTTAAAAACGGGTGGATTCTATACAACTTTTCCATCAATGTAAATACAGAACAGATATTCTCTTAAATCTAGGTGGCAAACACTTTTTCAGGCGCCACAAACCCTTGGTTACGTTTTCGTATATTTTCATGGACCATTTTTCCAACCGCCAATAATTCCCCCGGTTCATTCAGCATACGGACACGGGTATCTACTGGATAATCAACAACTTCCCGAACATCTTCGATCCTGATCATAGCGCCATTCAACACCCGCACTCTGCCCTTGGCTGCACATAGATGGCAGGCAAATGTGCGAGAGCTTGAGCTGGGACTCATTAGCATATCTTCAAGGCGTTTGTCTTTCAAATGACGTTGCACATCTTCGAGAAAAATGGAATCCTAGAGTTCGAAATGGCCCCAAGGCAGTTCGCGTGAGTGCTTGCAAACATCCTCCTGACCCTTGAGTTGCGTCCCGACATCATGACAAATAGAGCGAATATATGTTCCCCGAGAGCATGTGACATCAAAGGTGAGTTGGGGACCTTCCATCTCAAGCGCTTTTATCCTGAATACCTCTATGGGTCGCTTCTCTCTTGCAATTTCCATGCCAGAGCGCGCTAATGCGTGCAGGCGCTTTCCATTGGCCTTCAAAGCGGAATACATCGGTGGTACCTGCGTCGTCTTGCCCAACATAGCATTCAGAAGTTCTTGCGCTCGAGGAAATGTGATGTCTCCTGGGTCGGATTCAGTTCCAACAATTTCCCCGTAATATCCTGGGTATCTGTCACTCGTCCAAACAACATGACAGCCCGATACGTTTTCTTACACCCCAAAAATATGAGAACAATTTCGTCGAATTACCAATGCAAATCGGCAAAACTCCTTCGGCCATAGGATCAAGTGTACCTGCATGCCCCACTTTTGTTTTTGCGGGAAGCAGTTTTCTTACTTCATCAACCATATCGTGCGAGGTAGGGCCATGCTTTTTCTTCAGATTCAAGACACCCGAGAGTTCCAACCTCTTGTCCTTTCTCAAACTTATTTCTTCAAATCAGATAATAAACGTTCAATTTCGTCGCTGTATGCCAAACTGTGGTCGGTGAAGAAATTTCAGCCTAGGTGTACTTTTCAATTGCAAGCGTTCGGCAAGTTTCATCTGCAAGAATCCACTGGCACGTTCAAGTCCCTTGAGACCCTCTTCAATTTCCTCAGAATTTCCTTGATTTTCACCGTAACAGCTAAAATAGACCTTCGCAACTCTCAAATCAGGGGACACTTCTACTCGAGTGATCACAACATGTCCTCACGCGTGATCTTTCACATCTCTCATCACATATTCGCCAGTTCGGATTGTATGAGTTCCGCCACGCGCAGCATACGAGAATTGCTCATGTTTTCAATTTCTCTCTATGAGTTTCAAAAAATCTCGATATCAAAATCCAATATAATGATTAGACCCATTCCCTCAAGGAAATTCAGCGCTTTTCTCAGTTGGCTATCTACAAATCGACCCTCATTGCTTACTACACTCACGCCGATACGACATCGCTGCCACTTATCTGGAAATCGACTTCAGCGACAGATACATTGAACCGTTGACGCAGGCGCGTTGTTATCGACTGAACTATCTTACGCTTTGCCTTGAGCGAACGACATTCAGGAATCTGAATATCGATTTTCAAAAGACCAACAAAAGGCATAGAATGGAGGTTTCAAAAAAAGACGACGCAAAACAACCTAAAGCGTCCGAGATACTTCTTCCGTAATATACGGTTCTATTAGGTCGCCTTGCTTGAGGTCATTGTAATTCTCAATTCCGATTCCACACTCATAACCAGAATGAACCTCGTTCACATCATCTTTGAAGCGCCTCAAAGATGAAATCTTGCCCGTATAGATAACTACATTGTCCCGGATGAGGCGCGCACTTGAATTTCTATTAATATTTCCGTCGGTGACATAACAACCCGCTATCGTTCCCACATTAGGAACATGGAATAGCTCCCGGATTTCCGCGTGCCCGCGTACAACTTCCCGTTGAACGGGTTCTAGTATTCCCTCAAGAGCCGATTTGATTTCATCGATAGCATCATAGATGACTGAATATAATCGAATATCTACTTTTTCATGTTTCGCAACTTCTCTGGCTCCTGGCGTCGGACGAACATTAAAACCTACGATAACGGCCGCCGAGGCAGCCGCAAGCATCACATCGGTTTCTGTGATCCCACCTACAGCACTATGTAGAACCTTAACTCCTACCTCCTCATTCCCTAGCTTGCCCAAAGATTCCTTCAACGCCTCTATGCTTCCCTGCACATCTGCTTTCAAAATTAAGCTCAACTCTTTGACTTGGCCTTCCTCTACGCTTTCCATGAAACTTTCCAGAGAAACGCGCGCTGAAGCCATCAGCGCCGCCATGCGTTCACGTTGTTGACGCCTTGCGCTTATCTCTCTCGCCATCTTCTCATCTTCTAAAACCGTAAATGTATCACCAGCCTCAGGAACACCGGCGAATCCCAAAATTTCTACTGGCGTAGAAGGTCCCACGACCTTCAACTTGCGGCCCTGGTCATCGAATAATGCGCGAACTTTGCCATTCCATTTGCCAGCTACGAAATTATCACTCACATTCAAAGTGCCTCGTTCAACCAAAACAGTAGCAACCGGACCACGTCCTCTATCCAGCTTCGCTTCCACGACAACACCGCTGGCAAGCCGGCTCGGGTTGGCCTTCAACTCCATAAGTTCCGCCTGCAAAATAGCAAGGTCCAAAAGCTCATCAATTCCGATATTCTCTTTTGCGGAAATTTCAGAATAAACCGTATCCCCACCCCAACCTTCCGGGATCAAATCCAATGTCGAGAGTTGTTGTTTTACCCTGTCGGGATTTGCATCCGCTAAGTCCATTTTATTCATCGCCACCATAATCGGAACTCCAGCGGCTTTTGCATGATCGATTGCCTCTCGAGTCTGGGGCATGACGCCTTCATTCGCAGCTACTACGATGATTACTAAATCTGTAACTTGCGCTCCACGCGCCCTCATTGCTGTAAAGGCTTCATGTCCCGGCGTATCCAAAAATACAGCCGTCCCCTTGTCCGTGGTAACCCGATAGGCACCTATATGCTGGGTAATCCCACCTGCTTCGCCTTCCATCACATTGGCTTTGCGGATGGCATCGAGAAGCCTCGTTTTGCCATGATCAACATGACCCATAATTGTTATAACAGGAGCCCTGGGCTGAAGATCTTCTTCCCTATCCTCCTCTTGAATCAGTAGATCTTCAATGTTGTCTTTAGATATTTCAACTTCATAGCCGAAGGTTTCAGATATATTTGTAGCCGTGTTGTGATCTATCATTTGATTGATAGTCGTCATCTGGCCTTTTTTCATCAACTCCTTGATAACTTCTGTCGCCTTTACATTAATTTTTTCAGCGAGTTCTTTCACCGTTATCGTCTCTGCAATACGTACGCGCCCTCCATGCCGGCGAGAAAGTTTTTCTTTGCCGGCATCCCGGGCAACTTTGGAACTTGGTGATGATGTGACGACTTTATCTTCAGGTAATGGAGTTGTTTTGTCTGAAACTGTTTGTTTTTCTGTACTAACCTTCTCTTTTTCCGCGCTTGGCTTTTCGTCAACAACGGTATCTTCTGGTGTGACAGATACCTGAACTGCCGCTTCTTGAATGGCAGGAGAAACTGTTGATTCTTTTTGGGATTCTACATCTTTCAAGCCAGACTCATTTGCTTTTTCCGGCTTTTCAACTTTTGCCTTTGTTGAAGTTTTTTCTTCAGTTTTGATTGCTGGAGCCACTTTCTCCTCTTGAAGTGTTTCTTGAGAAAAAAGCGCCATGACCAGTTCCGCTGTTTCATCATCCACAGTACTCATATGGCTTTTAACTACGATTCCTTCCCTGGCTAATTCCTCAACAAAAGTCCTGCTGTCATATCCAAGATTTTTAGCCAGTTGGTATACGCGTACGCTCGCCATGAATCCTCCACTGCAGATTTTTCACATCCATTATCAAATCGAAAGTAAATCTAATATAAACCCCGATACATATCTTGCTTCAACCATTACAAATTGCTCTTTCCTGCATCAAGCGCAAGCAGATACTATTCACAAGAAGAAGTTCATCGATAAATAACACGCCAATCGGTTTTTGACTCAAAAATCCTCCGAGTTCATTCATAGCAAAAGGCAAAATATAAAATTCTTCCGAAATATATTTCAAGTTCATCAAACTTTTGGGTGATATATCTTTGGAAACAAACGGTTTCCCCGTTTTCGAGAGCTTTATCTTCTTGAAAACCGCTTCTTTTCCAAAGGTGAGTACACCCTTTCTTTTAGAAGCAATCAACATGCCCTTGAGATTTCGTTTAAGGAGCATTCTCACATTTCGAATCAATTCATTCGAATCGACTCTGAAATTCCTTCTTTTCAACACAATTTCCAATCGATTCGAAGAAATAAGCTTCGAAATACAATTCATATTAAAACAACAATGAGCCCCTCTTCCTGGCAATTTTCTTCCTAGCTCGCAAGCGATATTCCCTTCCGGGGCGATTACCATCCTGAAAAAAATATTCACATTTCCCTTATTCCGACAAACTATACATGTTCTATCTGGCAAACATACATTCCTTCATCATCCCTCATGGGACTCCATGCCAGTGGATTTTTCATGAGAACGAGCAGCTTCAATCAGCAACTCGGCCCTCTTGGGCCCAATCCCGGGAACCTCACATAATTCATCCGTCGATGCCGCGCTAATCGCCGCAATCGTAGAAAATCCATTGTCCGCCAAAAGCCGCGCCATTTTCTCACCAACAAGATCTAATTCTATTAATTCACTGGCAGAGTCTCCATCAGCTTCCGTCGGTTGAATGCTTTCGTCCTGATCTTCCACGTCAGCAACATTCTCCTGGCGGTCGTCGCTCGAAAATGCCTGCTCGGCAATAATGCGTCGATACTCACCCTCACCTTTCAGATCAATTTTCCAGCCCAAGAGTTTAGCTGCCAAGCGAACATTTTGGCCGCCTTTCCCAATCGCCAGAGAAAGCTGATCGTCAGGCACCAATACCTCCATTCGACCTTCATCATCAAACAAAGTGATGTGCTGGATTTTGGCAGGACTGAGCGCATTAGCCGCATATGTGCGTATATCGTCACTCCAAGAGATGATATCGATTTTCTCTCCTCTAAGCTCTTGAACAATCGATTGCACACGGCTGCCCCGTGTCCCTACACATGCGCCCACGGGATCGATGTCTCGTTCATGACTTACAACAGAAACTTTTGAACGTCCACTAGGCTCTCGGACGCAATCTTTTATGGCCACTATGCCATCGTAAATTTCCGGTACTTCCATCTCAAATAGACGAATCAGCAAGCCAGGATGCGTTCTGCTGAGAACAATTTGAGGACCTTTCGTTATTTCGCGCACCTCCATAATAGAAGCACGGATCCGATCACCACGCTTATAGACCTCTCTGAATATTTGCTCCCGACGAGGGAGGATCGCCTCTGTACGACCAATATCTACATAAATATTGCCGCGCTCTACCTGGGAGACAGACCCTGTAATCAAATCGCCTTCACGCTCCTTGAATTCTTCGTAAATATTCGCACGCTCTGCCTCTCGTACTCGCTGCAATATTACTTGCTTAGCAATTTGCGCAGCTATCCTCCCCAGCCCCTCGGTTTCGACACCCTGTGAAAGAAAATCCCCAACCTGAATATCAGGATTTTCCTTGCGTGCCTCATCTAAAAGGATCTCACTCTGAGGGTTCTGAACTATCCTGACGACTTCTTTCGCTGCTTTAACGTCAATTTCACCGGTTTGTTCATCAAATGATACATCCACATTTTTGCCCAAACCGTATTGTTTCTTCGCGGCTGACGCCATCGCGACTTTCAGGGTATCCAAAAGCACATTTTTGGAGACACCTCGCTCACGTTCCAATTGTGTCAGGACCGCAATTAATTCTTGACTCACAAACTACTCCTCCATGATGGATTGAGCTGACTCTACTCTGTATTCCCCCGACCTTGAAATTCCGTATCCCAATCCACATCCAAGTTCGCTTTTACGATATCGGCCAGTGTAATGAAGCTTTCTCCTCATTCCGTAAAAGCACACAGACAATATTTTCATCAACCTCAACTAGCTTCCCTACAATTTTTCTCTTTCCCTTCCGCCTGCCTTTAAGACGTATGCGCACCCGATGCCCGACATAGCGTTCAAAATCCTGGATTTTTCGTAGAGGCCTCTCAATGCCAGGACTTGATATTTCAAGGCGGTAAGAATTTTCAGTGACGTCCTTCTCATCGAGACGTTCTCCGAGTTCCCGGCTCACGGTTACGCAATCAGAAATTAAAACCCCTCCTGATTTTTCAATATATACCTGAATGATCTGCTGGCTACGGTTCCCGGTCAGTTCAATGTCAACCATTCAAACCCAAGGTCCGAAACCACTTCCTGGGCGATAGTCCATAATTGGCTATCGACATCAATTATCACCATGACTCTATTCCGAGAGTGAATAAAAAAATGGGCCATCAATTGACCCACTTACTCAACAGCCAAAATCACCAATATTTTAATCGCCATTCGAGGAAAGCGCAAGTGGAATAGCTTCTTTGTAGTATATAAGGTCATTCTTGCTCGAAGATTTGCGACGTGCTAGATTCTGCCGAATTAAGCGGAGAAAAGATATTGAACTAGAATGAGCAACGAATCAGTTTTGCGTTTTCCCCGAAGAAGCGCTACGGGCTTCCTTGCCCAAGATCAAGTCGCCTCCTGGTTGGGCGCAATCATAAGTGAAGAGGTAGTACCATGATTCGATTGACAAAGGTCAAGGCCCTGTGGATTTACGAAACGATGGTTCGCATTCGAAGGTTCGAGGAGCCGTTCCATTGAACTATTCCAAGCAGGAGAACTACCAGGTTTTCTCCACGCCTATATCGGCGAGAAGCCGTCGCCGCCGGGGTTTGCGCTCACTTGACCCCGAAAGACCAAATCACATCTACACACCGCGGCCATGGACACATGATCGCCAAGGGGCTCCAATACAGGGGCATGTTCGCCGAGTTGTACGCTCGTGGAACGACTGGCTACTGCATAAGGCAAGACCTCGAATGCACATTGGCTCGACCAGGACTATGGGGCGTCTCCGGCGAGCGAATGGCATTGTGGGCGGGGGTATTCCCATAGCCGCCGGCGCCGCCTTGGGGCTTCAACTAAAGGGAGAAAAACACGTTGCCGTCAGTTTTTTCGGCGACGGAGCCAGCAATGAAGGCGCTTTCCATGAGGGTATCAACATCGCCGCTACTGGAAGCGTGCCGCGTTGTGTTTGCGAGAAACAACGGATCGCCGAAAGCACGCCTCTGCGACCCATCGCAAGCGGTTCAGACATCGCCGCCTCGTGCCTAAGGCCTACGAGCATGCCCGAATCGTCTGTCGATGGCATGGACCCCCAAGCTGTCTACGAAGTGGCGCGCAGCGATTGCGCGCGCCGCAAAGGAGGGCGAGACCTACGCTGATCGTAAGCCAGAAACAATGGCGGTTTTTTGGGCCATACGTGGGACGACCCCGTTGGGTCACGTGCTTCCGACCGACTATGCGCACGACAAAGAGGTGGGCAAGTGGCTCAAACGCGACCCACTCAGCCACGTTCGCCTGAAACGCTCGCAGAAGAGAAAATGGTCGAGCACAAAAAGTCAGTATCGACGCCTCTACGCCGAATGTGCATCCAAGAGATGGAAGAAGCCATCGAATTCGCCCGGAAAAGCCCGGAACACATGGCCGCGAGTGCTGACTGGTGCAGTTGCTCGGCGCTGTACGGCGATCGCTGCTTAGTTATGGAAGACGACGACCATATGAACCACCGCCCGGCCGTTCCCGGACACGACATTATCGGCGTCCCGTTAGGAGAAAAGGGAAATGGCGCGAGATTTATACCGAGGAGAAGCCATCAGCGAGATGCCGCTGGATGAGGAGGGCATGGCGAGAGAGACTCGTTTCTTCGGTTTCTGCTCGGGTGAGGATATCGCCGAGTTCGGCGGCTCATACAAGACGACCGTGGGGCTTTGGAAAATATGGCGCTGAGCGCGTGAGAAACACGCCATATCTCCGAGCAAGGCATCATCGGCGCGACTCTGGGGGCCGCGCTCGTGGGCATGCGCCCCGTGGCGGAGTTGATGTACATCGATTTTTCCGCCATCGCCATGGATCAAATCGTCAATCAGGTCGCCAAGGTACGCGCTACATGTTCGGCGGCCAGGCGAATACCTCGCTCGTCATCAGAACCCAAGGGCGGCGCAGGCGCAGTTCCGCCGCCCAGCACGCGCAAAGCCTGGAAGCGTGGTTCGTTCACGTGCCGGGCCTCAAGGTGGGCATGCCCTCCAGCGCGCGCGACGCCAAAGGCCTTCTGAAGGCGGCCATCAGGGACGACGACCCGGTCTTCTTCTATCGAACACAAACTACTTTATCTGGAAAAAGGCGCCGTTCCCGAGGAGGAGGAGGTCATCCCCCTCGGCCTCGCCGAAGTGAAAAGACAGGGGAGCGACCTGACCATCGTCGCCACCTCATCGATGGTCGGCAAATCGCTCGCCGCGGCGGATGAGCTCGAAAAGAAGGGGTTCACTGCGAGATCATAGACCCCAGAACGCTTTTCCCCCTCGATGTGGAGACGATTCTCGCCTCCGTCGCGCAAGACGGGCCGGCTCCTCATCACCCATGAGGCCGTGCAGCGTTGCGGTTGGGGAGCGGAAATCGCCGCCATGGCCGCCAAGGACGCTTTCGATTATCTCGACGCACCCATCGAGCGCGTCTGCGCCAAGGAAACGCCGGTGCCCTTTTCGCCCAAGCTGGAATCCTACGTCATTCCCGACAAGGATGACGTAATCGCCGGGGTTCGTGGTATGCTAGAGACGGTATAACTTCAGAATTCATCCAATCTTTAGGAGCAAAGATTCATGGCCACTCCCCTCCCGATGCCCAAACTCGGCCTCACCATGGAAGAAGGCACCATCCTCAAGTGGCGCAAGGGCGAGGGTGAAGCGGTCGAAAAGGGCGAGATTATTCTCGACATCCAGACCGACAAGGTCGAGTACGAGGTCGAATCGCCGGGCGGCGGCCTCATGCTCAAGATGCTGGCGGGAGAAGGCGACTGTCGTTCCCTGCGGCACGGACATCGCCGTCATCGGCGAGACGGGAGAGGACATCAGCGGCTTTGGAGGCGGCGGGCCCGCCGAAACCCCCGTGGAGGCGGAACCCGGCGCGGCGGATGCGCCCCCGGCGCCACCACCTGCCCCTGCTCCTCCCCTGTTCCAGCGGCGCCCCTCCCCGCACAGCCGGCGCCTGCGGGCAGCGGTTTTCGCCAGCCCGGCGGCAAGGCGCGTGGCTCGTGAACTCGGAATCGATTCCGCGCCCTCACAGGCTCGAGGCCCCGGCGGAAGAATCGTGCAGGCCGACGTGCGAGCGGCGGCGGCATCGGGCCTTACCGCTGCGCACGGCCGCCGCGAGCGGCCCCGCGGCCGTGGCCGCTTCCACGCCCCTGGCCGGTATGCGGAAAATCATCGCCGATCGCATGCTCTCAGTTGGTCCCAGGTGCCGCGAATCACCATGCAGGCCGAGGTGGACCTCACGAACCTCCTCGCCGTGCGCGAAGCCGGCCGCCAGGCGTGGGAGAACGACCTCGGCGTCAGGGTATCCATCAACGATCTCATCCTCTTCTACACCGCCCGCGCCGTGCGCCGCTGCCCGGCCGTGAACGTCCGCCTCGCCGAAAACGCCCTGGAACAGATGCGGGATGTGAACATCGGGGTGGCGGTAGCCGTCGAGCAGGGACTGATGGTGCCCGTCATCCGGGGCGCCGACCAGAAATCCATCGACGCCATCTCGCGCGAGTCGAGAGCGCTGGCCGAGGCGGCCCGCGCGGGCGCCTTGGGGCTGGATGCGCTGGAGGGAGGCACCTTCACGGTCTCGAATCTGGGCGCCTACGGGGTGGACCATTTCAGCGCCATCATCAACCACCCCGAATCCGCCATCCTCTCCGTGGGCGCGGCGCGAGAGCGCGCCGTGGTGCGAAACGGCGAGGTCGTGGCCCGGACGACGGTCTACGTCGGCATCAACGCCGACCACCGCCTGGTCGACGGCGCGCCGGCGGCCGAGTTCCTTTCTACGCTCAAAGGACATGCTGGAGCACCCCAAGGTGATGCCCGCATAAACAACAACCCTTCTAGTATCAATATCTTGCAATGATTTATTAAACCATTTTATATTTTCAGAAATACCTCGTTAATTTATCGAATTTTATCCGATTTTTCACTATTTTATCGATACGCATTCCTGAGTTTTTCGCTTTCGATGAACGCACCCTACCCCGACCCGAAAATCCACCGCCACCGGCAAATACGGGCAAATGCGCGTGCGATGGCGGGCCGGTGGACGAGAGAATTCGTGAACGTTCGGAGGCGTGAACGGAGGGCGTGAGATTCGTTTCGATGGATGAACGAGAAGTCTCGTTTCATAGAAATTACGAACCGGTGTTTTCCTGCTTTTCGAGTCGGAACAATCCCTCCTCATCAGCCAGAACAATCCCTTCTCCTCGGGTTGTTGAAAAAGCCCCCCTGACAAGGGGGGTTGGGGGGTTCATGGCAAGGAAGGATGGGGGGAGTCGGAGGGAATAGTACTTTACCCGTCCCGCTCGCCCTCCCTCGGCTGGAAACCAACCCCCCTGGCCCCCCTTGTCAGGGGGGTAAAGGCCATGCGCCCGACGAGGGCTTTTTCAACAGCCCCTCATCAGTCGGGATTGACCCCCTGTTTCCATCGCGCCGCTGTGTATAGTATTATTTTTATGTTGCTATTTATATTGCGGCGCGCGCGTTTCGGGCGTGTTCGCGATTCGAAGGCTTTGTGACTATTTCTCCGCCCCCGGGGTCCGGGTCATAATTCAGGAGACAAGCGATGGCCGAGACGGTTCACGAAGTAAACTACTATTACATCACCGCTTCCAATAAGCCGGGCGAGGGCGCCGCCCTCGCCTCCCTTTTCAAGGACGCGGGCGTCAGCCTGCTGGCGATGCACGCCTTCCCCGTACGCAGGCGGGTCCAGGTCGACTTCGTGCCCGAGGACGCGCGGGCCTTCACCGCCTTCGCGCGCAAGGCGAAGCTCAAGCTCAGCCCCCGGAAAAAGGCCTTTCTCGTCGAGGGCACGGATCGCACCGGGGCGCTTGTGCCTGTTCTCGAAAAACTCTCGGACGCAGGCATCAACATCACCGCCATCACGGCCATCGCCGCGGGCAGGAAGCGCTACGGCGCCATCTTCTGGGTGAATCCCAAAGACCAGCGCAAGGCCGCGAAAGCCCTGGGGGTGTAGTCGGTTCCGATTGAAAAGGTAGGGCTTTCTGCTCTTCGTAGGGGCGGACCTATGTGTCCGCCCCAGATTTTAAGAATCGCGGGTCCTTGGGGCTGCCCCACCAGTTTTCGTTAACGAAATTAATGATTCCCCCGGTAGGCGTACACAATAGCCCGCTCTGTGCGTCTTGTTGCCTCGCTCGCACCGTTGTACAGGTCCGCCTTCCAAACGGGCGGACACATAGGTCCGCCCTACAAACCCTACAGAACACCGTCATTCCGGCGCACGCCGGATGACGGTGTTGCTCCGACCGAGGAAGGAAATACGCCTTTTGTAGGGGAGGCATACATGCCTCCCTGCTTTTTCGCCTTCAAACCACGGGTCGCATATATGCGTGGGGCGGTCCCGTGGAGTCGGTTCCGACCGGAGAGGGAGGAACCGCCACCTACAAACCCCTGCATAACTCTGTCATTTCGGCCCCAACCCCAACTCCATGAAACCACCCCCTCCACCGGGTTTTCGGCGTAAGGGGGAATTTCCCTGAAACCCATCGAGCGGTACAGGGCCATGGCCTCGCGCATAGAGGGAAGCGTATCGAGCCGCACCGAGGCGTAACCCATCTCCCGCGCCGCGCAGACGATCTCCTCCGCGCACTTTCTCCCCAGGCCGCGCCCGCGAAAATCAGGCCGCACGAAGAGGCGCTTCATCTCGCAGATTCCACCGCCCAGATCCCGGAGGGCGACGCATCCGGCAGTCCGCTCTCCTTGGCGCACGATGAGAAATCTCCCGCCCGGCGGGCCGTACATACGCTCGAGGCTTTCCAGTTCTTCAGAAAAACCCTGAAAACACAGGTCGATTCCAAGACCGGCCTCATACTCCCGCAGCAGCGCCTCGGCCTCGCGGTAATCCTCCATCGTCTCCGCCGGAATGAATTCTGGCATTTTATGGCTTCCTCCTCCTCGCGCTCATCCTAGCGCAGAAAAACGGGAGCCTCCCCTACGGAAAGAGATGAACCCGGCATTCTCGAAAATCGCCTCGCCCTTCAGATCATCCCGCCGATGAAACCTTGCCTGCGAGTTCTGGCGACCGGCTCGATACGCGCCTCCCTGCGGCGGCATTCCCGGCAGCGCAGGAGGGGTTCGAGGTCTTTCGCGCGCATTCCAGGGTGTACCTTTCCCGTCCCCGACCGGGCCAGGAGTTCGGCGGGCTCGAGAATCGTCTCCGGCCGCAGTTCTTGCATACCGCGATGAAATACCAGTCTCCCCCGGCGTAATCGCCCAAGAGAAGCGCCATTACTGGAAATCCTCCAGTTGGGGAATGCGGCCGTAGGCAATCTTGGCCCCCGCGTAGCCGCCCGGAGGAGCGCACCCGCCGTAGCCGACGAGGGTGCGCGCATAGCGGCGGTTGATCGAATCGACGGCGGCGGTAAGCCTTCCCAGCCGGCGCCCCTCATCCGGCTTTTCAAGAGGCAGTTCGAGCTGCGCTTCATCCGACGGGATACCGGTCGAACGACACGGCGACCCGGAACAGGGTGGCCCGGCCCCGCGCCGTGGCGAGTGCGGCCCAGAGCGCCGAGAGGGCGTCGAGGCAGGTCAGATCGTCGTTCGCTCTTTCGACGACCGTCGAGGCCGTCCAGGGGGGCGCATCGAGGCACTCGGCCGACAGGGTGAGCCTCCGGGCGAGGAACCCCTCCCGGCGCAGGCGCCGGGCCGCCTTCACCACCAGTTGCCTGGCCATCGGCCGGGCGGAGAGCGCGCTGCGCTCCCCCGGAGGCAGGACCCGGCCGTGGCCGATCGAGCCGCGCCTCGTCACCGGCGGTTCCACGGCGTAGCCGTGGAGCGCGTACCAAAAGCGCGCGCCGGTCACACTGCCCCAGACCGAACGCAGCCGTCCGGGCTCCGTGTTCCAAACCTCCTCGATCGTGCCTATCCCGCTCCGCTTCAAACGTGCGTGCATGCGCTTGCCTACCCCGGGCAACGCCTCGAGCCCGAGGTGGAGCAGAGGACCCGGCAGGTCGCCGGGAAGCAGCACCGTCAGGCCGTCCGGCTTTTCCAGGTCCGCGGCGATCTTGGCGAGCCACCTGTTGGGCGCACAGCCGATGGAGCAGGTGATGCGCTCCCCGACGGCCGCCCGCACGCGGCTCTTGATCCTTCCCGCGATCTCCTCGGGGCGGTCCCGACTCCCCAGAACGGCGGCGCACTCGTCGATCGAGCAAACGACGTCAATCGGCAACACGGAGAGCACCGCAGCGATGATCCGGTGGTGGATCCGGACGTACAGATCCGGCCGCTGCGGCGGGAGAGCTATCCGGGGGCACAACCGGCGGGCTTCTGCGATCGGAGTCCCGGTCTTGACGCCGAACCTCTTGGCCGCGGCGTTGCGGCGATCACGCAACTGTTGCGCGCCCCCGCAAACGGTATGACTCCAACGGGGCGGCCGTGCAGGCCGGGGTCCGCCTGCTCCTCGCAGGACGCGAAAAAGCCGTCGAAATCGATATAGAGCCGCTTCGGTCTGTGGTCGGCGC
>CASHTH010000523.1:0-58606 GCA_030341885.1 Geodia barretti
AGCCACAACACCCAAACACTCATGGAACATTTAACCCTACATCTTATATATATAATAACCACATTTTCACGTTACGAACCAGCTGCGGAACTTTCCCCACTCTTCCCTCTTTTAGGTCCATCCCATAAATTCAGCAGCACAATCGAGTCGCGCACATTTCATATCGACCGGGGCTATATCCGCCCAAATTTGCATCTCACGCGGGCTTAATTACATCAGTTCGCCCAACCATCCACCCATCCCCCTGACTCGCGTCTACATCACTCCGGGATAACCTCATCAAACGCGGATAACATCTCAGTCCTATCCCTAACGCCTATTCACCCCGAACTATTACCCTCCTAGCTTCGGTTAACGCGGGCGACTATCACATTCCATCCTCAACATGAAGATGGTGATCATGATCACTCTCTCTTCACACCGCTAATCTTCACATATCCACAAAAAGCTAGTCAGATATTCGGACGTTACCGCTCGAGCTGTATCACCCACATCAGTACAGCGCGCCGTATCGCTGACTCTTTATCAGTTCGCTACACAGTCTCCTTAATCCACTAACGCTCCCTTCCCAGTCACTCACAAACTCCTGATCTCGGGATTGTTCCGTCGACGACATCTAAGGAAGAAAGCTGTCTCTGTGACTCCTGATCTTCCTACTCCGCAACTGCATCGCATATTTCCCGATATCATACTAGATGCGTTTACCTAAGGCTAACACTTAACCAGCAGCGAACACGTTAATGTGTCCTCGCAGCTCCATAAGTCAATAGGAATTAATTTATATAGTGTTATAATATTGGGCACGAATACTTTATACATCAACTTTCTTGCTTATTTAAGCAGATCCCAAGGTGTCCAAAGGGTTAGATGTTTGTTTGTATTGTATGTCATGTGGTTTTATTAAGCTGTAGCTGCAGATTCCTATCGCAGTCTGCGCTCAGCTGTTAGCAGTGACTGAAACAGGACAATCTGCAGGTAAGGCATGGGCTATGTGTGGAGCGTACACATCGCCTGCTATGACTATTCCAAATCTCTGCAGTGAGTGTTCTACTGTCACTGGATGAGACGTATGCTGATGTGATGCTATTTTCTTTCTCCCTTTGCTTATTGTGCAGAATTAACAGTGACTCCCGCATCTGCCTACAGTGTCCGTAACTTTAACTTCATCCACTCTCTCTCTCTCATACCTATCTGCCAATCAACTATAGTCTTGTTTCCGTCTCCATATATGTAGCAGTGTATTTCGCTTGGTCTGCGTAAAATAGGTTTTGCATTTGCTGTTGTCGCTACACATGCACACAGACACACTGCATAAAATTTTCGTTCGTAAATTTTGTACCTGAAAAGACAAAAAGCCTTTCTTCGCTGCGGCCAAAAAATGCAACAGTCTAATGCTCCATCTCTCCTCTGTTACAGCTCTATAATGAGAGGCTGTGAGAACATGTGCAGTTTCTGCATCGTGCCATTCACCAGAGGAAGAGAGAGAAGTAGACCCACTGACTCCATTCTGCAGGAGGTCAAAATGCTCTCTGATCAGGTTCATAACAAATATGCACACGGCTGCGTATATACTGTATATATTATATATAATGCATGCATGCTCCTTTTCTTCTACACATCCCTTATTCTGAGGAAGTATACAAGTACACAATGATGTGGATAAAGGCAATAGTAGTAGCACGTGGAGGAAACAAGTATACCCACTACTTTTCCAAGCCTAAGAATCTATCTGGAAGTTTACTAGTGGACATCTTACCTCGTAAAAATCATACTACAGGCTTCCTTCGTTCCTGTTCTTACCCCATTTCCATAGTCCACCTCCAATCCTACGTACCTCCCCACTCTCCCCCCTTCCCCCTCCCCTCGGCCCTCAACCCCATATGTTACGTATGAACCAGGGAGTGAAAGAGGTGACTCTCCTGGGTCAGAACGTCAACAGTTACCGTGACCTCTCCCAGACCACCGTCCCCGTCTCTTTTTCCACCGACACTCGCCTCAGCAGAGGATTCTCCACCATCTACAGGACCAGGCAGGGCGGGCGCAGGTTTGCTGACCTTATGGATAAAGTCTCGCTGGTGAGTCTCACTCTATGAGTTACTGTATTTGTATTATAGGACTTTTTTCTAGGAGAAACGTTACAACTTTTATGTAAAAGATAACAATTTTCTATTACAACTTTCACGGCAAACCACAGAAGTTTTTAACAAGAATTAATTTATGGGCTAAAGTGTGAACAATCTCAAATGTATGGGCTGATGCTGGATAACTGTGTCATCTTGTAAGTATACACATACTATACTTTCCGTACTTAGTGATAGATATAATTTGCTTAATTTATTGGCGGATTTTGTGTTACATCTATGACGTAATAGGATTTTGTGTGATAATATTGTGTGTGGTGCTTGTAGGTGGATCCAGAATGATGGATAGATTCACGTCTCCACATCTAAGGCTTCCCAGATAGGTACTACGTACGCAGTGACCTACACTGCACATCATAATGATTCACAACTTATATTACATAAGCTACCATTAGCATGTTTTTATTGTATTCCAGGATTTTGGGCTAATAGTTTGTTTGTTCATGTATAAGGGGGGGGGGGGAGGTGTGGGCAGGGCCCTGCGTAAATCTTTGCGTAAAATTTTGCACGGGTGTTTGGGGGAAGCAAGTAAATTCTTTGCCTATTGAATAGAAATAGTTCTCAGAATATCGTAGAAACGGAAAAAGATTTTCTGCTCCTGACGATACAAGAAGCATATAACTTTTGTAAAATTGTTGAACTCCCTCCTACCAAGCTGCTGTACCTGGTTAGACAGAGAGAGCCTAAAACTGTGCAACACTGGTCCAACATGCACATCTCATAGTGTGAAACACTGATAGTGCTCAGAAAATGGAACGATGGTAAACAATGCCCCAACTACACCAATTATGGATTTCGCTCGCCTATCAGCATTCGGTGGTAGTGTGCGCATTGATGTCAGATAACACCGAGGAGTCTTACTTAGTCATAACTGGTGGACAACATCTGGTCTAACAATCATTCCAGGTAGACAAACAACTTTTCCAAACCTCAACTGATGTCTACGAAATACTAGGTACACGTGTAGTAAAGTATCTATCACACGTACTTCATCCCAATGTCACCAACCGTACTATATACTGTACATTGACTTAACTCACCAGTCACTAAACGAAACTGCTCCATGCAACCTCACCCCACACTCCCAGCATTATCCTCCTCCTGACCAGACAGCGTGTCCCTAGCTCACCCCCCCAAAACACAAAACCCCCCACCCCAAAAAAAAAAAAAAAAAAAAAAAAAAAAAAAAAAAAAAAAAAAAAAAAAAAAAAAAAAAAAAAAAAACAAAAAAAAGGGGAGGAAGAGAAGGGTGAGGGGGGAGAGAAGACGAGAAAGAGGGAAAAACCAACAGAGAGAGAAGGGAACAACCGTCAAGTTTGACCATGCCTACATTTGGCGCATACTCCTGAGGAAGGTGGGCCCCGCCGAGTCTGTGATTTTACCACCTACATCATATCAAAAAAAACTGAAGTACACCAGGAACTAACTCTTTTGCAATTTTGAGTATTATAACACACACAATATAGCACAGAGAGTGGTAAGCAATTTTCATGATTACTGACCCCAACATAATAAAACCATTGGCCGAGCAAACTTTATCACTAACACAAACTTTTTTCACTATTATAAATGCCTATGGTAGAACAGCCTCCACATAGTGACACATAGGTACATTTTGATCAGGACTTTTGGAAAAGGTTATAGCTCTCGCATTCTCATTCCTTATCTCCGTACTTCCTCTTCACATCACGTCCTCATCTCTACTTTCCTCCATGAAAACCCAGATCGCCCATCTCACGACGATGCAGGACGGATGCGCGTGCGGAGGACGGTGAAGAGAGACGACTGAGAGACGACTGCAGGAGCTACATCGCTACGTTCTACTCTCATGTGGTGGATGAGAGGAACAGGCGACTAGTGGCGCTCTCATACATCAGTGCGTCCTCGTGGGGGAGTAAGACCCACTGGGCTATTTTCATACGTGGACCCTCTGATGCGGTGACCACTCCGAGATAGGAAAACAAGATTGGCTCCATAGTGTCCTTGTCCAGTCGGAGTGTCCAATGAGTGTGTGTGTATTCCTGGGTTGTTGCAGAGTATAGTAGGAGATGGATGCAGCCCAGTGCGTCAGCTCTCTTTCTTTGCCAAACGAAAGAGCGGTTTTTTCAAGGGTGTAGATCTGCGTGTTTACCTGCCAATTGCCTTTCTAAAACCCAACCAACCAAACAAACCACAAGCCGTCTACCTCACGCCACCTTCCCTACCTACCTCCTAACCTCTAACCGTCGTTGAACCAAGTTGTAGAGACAACCTGCATGTTGTTGGCATGTGAACAGATGAAACCTCGCTGAAAAAACATTTATGTACGAAAAACAATTATGGCTTGGTGACAGTGCGGTGGTCGCAACGAAAAGAAAATCAACACAAATATCGGGGATTTTGCTCTTTCAAGCGAAATTTTTAGCAGTTTGATGTGGATACGGTCATCTTTTTCTGCTCTATTGCATTCCCGTGTTTTCCTCCTCTCTGCTCTTGAGTACGTCTCTCTCTCATTACTAGCAATCCTCTCAATGTCCGCATCTCTCTCGTCTTTCACCGTGCCCTCCCCTTCCCATCTGTCTGATCTACAGACCAGTAGAGCGGCTGCGAGGAGGACGAGTGGCAGGTGTCGTACGCACGGCAAGAGCGTGACGGTGATATTCCCCTCCCGGCTCAATGACAGAGCCTCTCACACAATCCTCCACTACTTTGTCAGAGCCTGGAGACTATGTCATTGTAAAGGTGCGAGTGTATGGGGTAGTTTGCTTGTAGCCCAGGTTCAGAGGTAGTTACACAGTGGGAGATCCTGTATGCTACTACGTGAACGCCCTGCTCAATGTTGAAGTATGGACATAAAGGGTGTCCTGCAACCCTGATCAATGTGAAGTAGTGGAAATAAAGCATTGTTAGAACCCTCATCAATGTGAAAGTAATGAAATCAATGCTTTGCGAAGAACAGTGCGCACGTCACTATGAGCTGTGCTCTACTCCCTATTAGAAGACCCTGAAAATGTATGGAGATAAGGGTTGCACGTGGTTGCTGGTATATACTACTTAGAACCACTGAGCAATCTGAAGTAAATGTGGCAGGCGCGGGGTAAAGGCGCAGCACGTGGTGGTTAGGTACTACTACTTAGAAACCCGGAAACAGTGTATGGCGAGATAGAAGGAGTGTCCGCACCAGTGGCTGATATGTACTACTTAGACCCCACTGATGCAACATCTGAAAGTTGGGAGATATAGCTCGACGGTGGGGTATGTACTGTACTTAGAACCTGACTCGATCTGAAAGTATGGAGATAGAAGGGTGCACGTATATCTATACTACGTCTCAAGAAGCCCTGATGCAATCGAAAGTTATGAGACTAACGGTGCACGTGGGCGTAATATACTGTACTTAGAGATAACCTGATCAATCTGAAAGTATGGATGATAGAGGATCAATATTGCACACCTCGTTTGGGATTCTGGTGGTAGGTGGAGCAATGGAATAAGGGATGTTGTTGGCTAGAAATGTGAGTGAGAGCCACCTTACTGCTGTCCCTCAGATCACGGAGGCCTCGAGCTGGCTCAGTGCGGCTGCGAGTGTTCCAGTCCGTCTCATGTTCCATACTGACTTTCAGTCGGCAACCAGATCTCGGACTCTGACCAGGCCCACAACCACAAGTCACTCTCCAATTCACTCATAGTTTTTATTCACACATTCTCGTGCAATTCATCTCAGGTATAATGTTTCTTTGATTACTGTTAATGGATTTTTGGTGATGGAAGAATCATCCATCGCATGTGTAACTGTCACTAATACAAAGCCTATGCTCACTCATCTGGGTTGAGAGCATCACATATTTAGTATAAACTATACGGAAGTTATACAACGCGGGTAAATGCGGCAAACACAACTGGAATTGCCGATAACGGTTTGACTCACAACCGATTACATAACATTGGGCATAGTATTCTCACATATTGAACTGTGCAAAGCTTTGATTTGCTGTTGTTTGACTAATAACGACCTGGCAACAGTTGTGAGAAAACAATGACTGATGAATCAATAACCTGGGCGTCAATGGCAATGGTGAACATGCAACACACAAATCTACATGTACAGCCAAATCGATTAACTTTCTTGTAAGCAAAAACTAATGACATCGTACGAGCAGACATAATACTTGTATATATCTGACAAAATATGATCAAAATACAATTGGTGCACAAAAGGTGGTCTAAACGAGCAAAAAAAACCTCGCAACTGTTTGGATCACCCAAATCTTTCTAATCGTCGTCCTCCCACTCGGTGACTCGCATACTCTCTCCTCCTCGCTCGTGTCCTATTCCAATCCATGACCCGTCTTTCTTCGTTCCACGGATGGCGGACACGTCCCATCCCCACGGCATGCTGACCAGTTCTCCTTTCCCCGCTCCTTCTCCTCCACCTGCTTCCTGGATTCCCTTCCCTTATGGCCTCCGGGAGGTCCAATCGACTACTGCTCAGGTCTCCCTCTGCGTCTCCCTATCCCTCCCCTTTTCCAGGATTTGACTGACTCTAAGCCGCTTCTTTGTCCACAGCACGGGCGAGTGGTGATACTGTTCTTCTTCTCTCTCCTCCCGGCTGATGTAGACAAGGAGCGAATACGAGACCGGAGAAACGGTGCGCATGGTGGATGCATGGGGATTGTACCCGTTCATATCACCCGGTGTGAGGAAGGGGTTAATATTTCCTCGGGAGAGGGCCCCCCCCCCACGGCACGTAGACACTAGATGCAGGCGTTCGTCCTTCTTCCTGGATGGCTCTATATGCGGGTAGTTTGAGGGTCAGCTCGTGTTTCTGTGGATGACAGGGATAATAACTATGGAGGAGGATGAGGGTAATTGTGGGGAGCTGGACGTTCATGCGGTAGTGCTAGCACATCCTTCGAGTGAAGAGACGTTCGTAAGGCGTAAATTTCTGTTAGAAACACAGTGCGGCACCAGGCGGGAGTGGTTTTTGAATGATATGAGGGGACCAGTGGGTTTGACCCTGCCATTAGGGTCATCTTGTTGGGTTTTTCGCGACTTGGCCCCTTGATTTGAGGTTAATATATAGGTGACTCTACTGTTACGACCACCACTATCTGTCCGACGTGCGTTCGAATCCTTTTGGGGTACTCCGCCTGGAGTCTGGGGTACCCGTTCGACTCAGAGGTTGGGGTATCCCGGTTGCCTGTGGGGCGGGGGCTTTCGGGCGGATCTTGGACATGGTCGGGCTCTCGTCTCCCTGGGCGTGGGCTGTCGGGGGGTCGCGTTGATGGTCAGTCAAGACTCCCTCCATAAGCTGTCAGAGGCAATTTCGATGCTGCGACCATCTTCTTATGGTAGCGGGTCCACAAACGAGGCGGAGACTGGGCGGGCTGGAGTTTGGACCGGTCATGCTGATACGCCTGCGGAGAACGATTCCTCCAATACCAACAACGGGCGTTGCTAACGAATGGAAAACTGTCGTGGTCCTCGTTTCGAGGAATAAGAAGCTGCAGGTACATCGTATTGATAGGTGTTTGAGCCGAAGATTAACGATCTGGAAGCTCCGTTCCATCGTTCCTCATGGCAACCAGGTGCAGGTCCAGCGACGATACAGGTCTCTGTTTCATCCCGATCGGAGTCCGAAATGTCGTGTTCTCCTTCTTCAGCGGCTCAATCGCAAGACAAGTGTCGAAAGCTGCACTCCCGAGGTCCAGGTGCTCCAAGTGGTGCTTGGAGAGTAGCCCGAAAGGCGAGGACTCTAACTTTGCCAGATCCTCGGCGACCGTGTACATGTGTAGGGTGTCCAGAACGCTGCTTGTAGATACGCCGGGCACCGGCGATTTCGACTTGTTCTTCTGAAACGAATGCGATCTCCGAATAGAGGAGGACTTTTTCTGCGGTCGTGCATGGCCGTACTCGTATCTGGTGCTTGCCTCCAGCGAGGTATCTGGTAGAGGGACTAAGTCGAGGTCTTGCTCCACGTAGAGTGACGCCGTGGTGAAGGCCAAGGAGTAGAGTTTCCGCCGTTTCTTCGTTCTGTGTCTCATTGACTGAGATCTGAGCACCACCTGGTTGTGGTGATGCGAGCGCCAGTGTTGGTGGTTGGAGTGGGTCGAGTGGAAAGAAGGCGAGCTACGTCGGGGAAGCCCCTGTCGTCCACCCGCGTAACTTGGCATGGTCCGATAGCCCGGGTCGGCATTGAGGCTCTGCGTTGAGCCGTAGATTGATTTGTGTGGGTGTGGCTTGCGAGAGAGGCTGAAGGTTCGTTTGACCGGCTGGACAAAGGAGGAGACCTTGTCTGAACCAGTGCTGCCCTCCAGAAACTGCTTTTTCTTTTTCTTGCCACCTTCTCCTCCTTCGTGTTTTGGCTGTTTCGAGAAGAGAGAGAGAGAGAAAGTAAGGAAAGGAGAGGGGGGCGCAAGTGAAGAGAGAGAGAGAGAGAAAGTACAGGAAGGAGAGGGGCACAAGTGAGAGAGAGAGAGAAAGTAAGGAAAGGAGAGGGGGGCACAAGTGAAGAGAGAGAGAGAGAAAGTAAGGAAAGGAGAGGGGGGCACAAAGTGAAGAGAGAGAGAGAGAAAGTAAGGAAAGGAGAGGGGGGCACAAGTGAGAGAGAGAGAGAGAAAGTAAGGAAAGGAAGGGGGCACAAGTGAAGAGAGAGAGAGAGAAAGTAAGGAAAGGAGAGGGGGCACAAGTGAAGAGAGAGAGAGAGAGAAAGTAAGGAAAGGAGAGGGGGGCACAAGTGAAGAGAGAGAGAGAAAGTAAGGAAAGGAGAGGGGGCACAAGTGAAGAGAGAGAGAGAAAGTAAGGAAAGGAGAGGGGGGCACAAGTGAGAGAGAGAGAGAGAGAAGTAAGGAAAGGAGAGGGGGGCACAAGTGAAGAGAGAGAGAGAAAGTAAGGAAAGGAGAGGGGGGGCACAAGTGAATAGAAAGATTGTAGTTACACATTACTATTCCCTAATGCTGCACACAAATGAGTAGCGTTCATGCTTAGTACCACACCTGACGCACAGCATATAGTGCCCCATAATCCTGTTTTATGAACCAAAGAAAAGAAAACCACACACTCAGACATACAGCCACATAAAAACCTGCACCAAACGTAATATATAATTATGTATACAGCCACATAAAAACCTGCATAGACGTGGTTCACACAACTTGCAGTACAGTATCCAGTACACATGGTGGCCGGCCATAGGACTGTTGGCAAGTAAGTACAGACAACACAACTGGCGGTTGAAAGGCTCCCTGGTGCGCACACAAGTGCCTCTCAATCACAACGTATGGAAACACATTGGGCCCAGCATGCAATCCACAATAGCATTCCGATGATGGCACCAATAGAACGAGCCTGTGTTGTGTACCACGTGAATTAGCCACTCCCTGGAGATCTAAGACTCACAAATACATGCACACCATAATTGTAGCAGGATACTTCAGACAGAGAAAAGCTCAGAGCCAACTAAGTATTCAAGCTTTCTCGGCTGAATCTTGTGGGTGGAAAAAATTTTTGGTCACCACATATTAGCAAATTTTTCTCAAGGGAAGAGAATATATTTTTTAACAGAGAGATTAGACTAAGGTATATACAGAAATCTAACACACTGAATCACGAAAGTGTTATCCCTTAAAAAGATCAACCCAAGAGAAGATGGTGGAGGATTTAGACAGTAGACAGACCAACACTTTGTAAAAGAGGTATATACTGTACATGTAGTGTAGCCAGAAAGAGAAATGTCTCCACAGTGTAACATACATTCCCTGGCCATTAGAAGAGACATCAGTGACAAATGCACATGTACGCTATGAGTCCACTTTCTTAGAACTCCTTGTCTTCCCCACAGCTCCTTAATAGCTACATAATTACATGCTGTGGTCCACTCTAACTATGCAGTAGCTGCCCTTTTCAACTGTGGTAGCAAGACACACGTTTTCGTTCCATCCGTCCCCTGTTCTATATACACCTTCAGCACGATGTATTACGGAACAGGAGAGGCTTTCCAGGGGTTGCTTTCCTCTATCACTGCATACCTTAGCCAAATCCAATTACACAGCTTCATACACGCAACATGACAGACACGGGCTTCAAGACAGAATTATGTAACAGATATTCGATATTCCGATATTCGGAAGTAATGCATACCACAGACTTCAACTGGTTGATGATGAGCTATTGTTGAAACTGGACACCAATGAGGTAAAATAAACTGTCCATGTATTTACACAAGAGAGGACTCTCCTATTAAAGAAAAGGTGTCTGTATTAGTGAGGTGTTCTTTTGTTAAGGTCTGCTCTTGGGGAAATAAAAGGTGTCCATATTAGAGAGGAGTCCTCATTTCTGGGGTCTCCTTAGATAGGGGTTCTATACTGTATAAACCTCAATAGGGGGGAGTTTTAAACCCACGAAGGCATACCAACTCAGACACGCAAGAACGGTGTTACATTAGTACACATAATGCCCCGCTGTTGCTCAAATACACTAAGACACATTCAGAGTGCCTACTGTGTGTCGGGCTGAAAACACGCGCAGGACACTGAGCCGTTTGTCTGCCTGACACCTGTACACCGCAGACACTTTCTTTTCGCAGTGTCGGTTTTCATTGTCGGCGTCATTTCAGCTACCCACACCACAGTCTCAGTGCGGGGCTACAGCAACTAGTGAAACGGTCCCGACACCTCCTCTACAATGGACTTGTGAACAGGCTGTATGTATCCAGGCAATGAGGACTAGTGAGAGGACATCCCCGAAATCTAAAGACACTTGTCTATGACGTATATACCTCTTTCAGAACGCTTTTTCTGGCCTATTTGTGTAAGCAAAGTGTCAATACAAGGGTGTCTATTACGTAACCTTTGTGTGGTAAAGTTTGGTGATCTATGTGATAAAGGGAGTCTATTTATGCTCTTTCAGGCTCTATTGCGTGTATGTATGGCCAGCATACTGACTTATAACTACCAAACAACAGATAGAAGGCCAGGGATCCCTACTAATAACAGATAGAAGGCTAACAGATAGAGGGCCATGGGTTGCCAAAGGACTAAGGATTTTGCTATATACTCACACTGAGCATGTCCATCTGAGACATCTTCCTCATTGCCTGTTTCTGGATCTTGTCTCTCCAGTTCTCGAAAAAGAAATCTGGCTTCGAGTAAAAATGCATGGCGTTCCTCCCGTCCTCCCAGTCGATGCTGAACTGGCCGAGGTCGGGGGGAGGCGTGGCCTGTGAGTACTGCTCCGGGGAGACGTGCTTCGTCTGCGAGAGGAGTCGCTGGTCGATTGTCTTGTCGGATTTGAATTGGAGGTCTGGGTGGGGGATCTCGAAGCCTTCTAGAACTGGGGGCAGGGGGGAGGTAGAGGAGAAAATAGAGGAAGAAGCAAAGAGAAATTGAGAGAGA
Source organism: Geodia barretti (assembly GCA_030341885.1). NCBI lineage: Eukaryota > Metazoa > Porifera > Demospongiae > Tetractinellida > Geodiidae > Geodia > Geodia barretti. Next base: position 11,513 of record CASHTH010000523.1, read on the forward strand.
TGGGTAAGGAAGGGGGAGAGAATATAGAGGGGGGAATAAGGGCATAGGAATGAAGGGTATGCACATGTAAGACAAGGAAGGAAGTGAGACAAGGAAGAGAAAGGACTGGTGTAGAATCAAAACTGAGGGTAACTGGGAGGTAAGATAGCTGGCTGGCTGTAGAAATGATTTGCTGTACTATCACTCTGCTCTGCTCGTGCATCTTGACAGTATACCCATCGTAGCCACTCTGACGACGTGGAAGGTTATTATGCAGACCATGAGATGAAGTGGAATATAAAGCTCTATCCTTCTAACCTTTCCCCAACATCCAGTAACAGCAAATCCCGCACACACAGACACACGAGGACCGGCAGTGAGATATATACTTGCCTACTTCCAAAGGCAGTGAACAAAAACAGAGAGAGTGTGTATGGCCGCGACTGTTGCTAGCACAAATCACACACAGTCAGCCACAATTAGTATTTTGCCAACCTAGTTCATGGACACGTAGACATCTAAAGACCTCTACACTACACTTGTGTATACAGTGGGCCTTACAGCCAGCCCAGCTGAGTAAATCATAATGTTGCTGATAGTAGAGAAGCTAAGCACCATAGGATTTTAAAATGGAGTTGGTAAGACGGTGGTTAGGGAAATTGATTTGGAGGAGATGCATTGGATGTGGCACAGGATTATCCTGTCCTGAGCATAACAGAAGTTGGTATAAGTGGCTGTTCTAAGGGATATATATGTCTCCAGGGAGAGACAGGTAGTGGGGACTGCTATGCAGGATGGTGGTCTATATTGTTGTGGTTTTGAGTCTATCATGCAGCTGATTCATGACCTGTCCGCCCTTCTATACAGCTAGCTGTAGGAAGTGCAGCTATATACATGAGAGATGCCTATATAGGTGCACAGAAGTGAAACATTTAGAGTGCAATCTTAACCACTTTACTTTCTATCGCCCCAGTTGCTGTGTGTGTTGCTATATGGTATGCTGTAGTTTCCCGATGAATGAACGCAATAATGCCCTGAATTACACTGCTAACACCTCACATTCTTTTCTCCATTCGCTTCAGACGCAGGCATAGACAAAGACATGCCGACAAGGCGACTACACCGATATCCAATAACACGCACTAGGAATACAACAGAAGGCATCTGATCTATAACCAGACTACATCACACACGAGAGGGTCAGTGCTAGCCAAGTCCTGCGACCAAAGAAGGCAGACCTTCCCTTTGTCGCGAGGTGGCAATAAACTACTACAGCAGCGCGAGCCAAACACAACAGACGGTAGTAAACAGAACCGACCATGCTGTGTCTCCTATACGAGACGCGACCCCAGAAGCAAACGCACAGTGTTGGGTTACCTTCGCGGTCGGGGTCAAGGCCGGGGAGGACCTGGACGGTCAGAGCTCGCGTGCGTTTCTCTAGGTCCAAGGGTCCGAGCGTGGCAGCTCGCGAGCGACTCTGCCAGCTCTCCCATGACGCTCTCTGCGTGTCTGGCGAGGGATCCGAGCTGCCGAATCAGCCCCGCCATGGAGCGGACCGCCACTGCCTGCAGAGCGTCTCCGGCCCTCGTCGCTTCCTCCGTCAGAAGAGGGTCCGAGCAGACGCTTCTCGGCTCCACATAACGAGTCGCGATGGGCATCTCTATGGAGTTTTCCGGCGTCTCTATTCGAAGGGTGAGGAGATGTAGGGAAAATGGCAGAGAGACTACGACCGCAGATAGTCCGGGGGTTGGATCTGCGCCCGGCGGCGACTACTACGTCAAACAGCAAGCAGGAAACACGAGCCTCATACAGATGATAGCATGCCGGCGATAAATAGATGATCGATTGAATAGTGATGTACTGGCTCCGCCTAGGCTGCAGTGGCCAGACAGAGCCACTTTCTACAGTTCCTTGTCTTGTCAGTAGACCCGGCGAGCGGCGACTACCACACGGCGTGACGTTCGCTTATAAATTTCCCTACGCGCATGCGCACACGACTATGGAATCGTCGTTTTGTAGCCCCACCCTTTTCCAGTGCCAAACAAACAACGTCAATGGCTCGTCTGTGGCTATAAAAAAAGCGGCGAATTTTTGTTTTCCTTGGATAGTGCAGATGTCTTCCGAGTACAAGACAGTGATACACATCTCGTCGAGGGTCGAGAAGCCTCGCCAACGGACGGGGAGCGACCCGCTGGCGCACAGCGCCGCCACCAGGCTGAGGAGGGACAGCTCTCCGTCGAGCAGCAAGCATGTGAGCTTGTTTGCATGCATGCACAGCTTAGCACTAGCTGTAGTCTGAGGTTTTTTTGTTTATACTGTGTGAGTTCCACCTCAACGCTCACATCTGCAAAAAAGCGTGTGATGGCTGGCTGATGGTTTTTTATTCACACACCTCTACTTCGCATAGGTGTTTGTTCTGCAACCGAATTACATATGCATGGCTCCAGAGAAGGAGAGCAAAGTATGGTGGTATAATAGTATTGATGATGATGATGAAACAAATTGATGCTACAGAAAGAATACCACCCCACAAGACATGCCCACTCCCATTGCCTGGAATTGTATACACAGCTTTAGTATTATAGCAGCCTCCCCCCTTTATGTGATACATTACACCACAGTCTCTCCTCCATACCTCCCTTCCCCTCTCACTTTAGGCCTCAAACAACACATTGCTAGTCACGGTGGATGTTTATACCCAACCGTGGGCCAGCAGTCAAAACTAAAATGATATACTTCAGTGCACTTGCTAGTATTGCTGCGTAGGGCTATTCATTTGTTGACGCTTGGCACGGAGAGCGTGCCTCGCCCACACTAACACGCGTGGCTGTTAATCCTGCAGAGCACGCCCACGGAACACATAGAGATTGGTCAACCATGCCTCAAGTGTGGACACAAGTGCCCTGGATACATGCAGCACATTTGGAGGTAAGCCAGACAGACAACCCCTGAGTTGAAAACATTAGCTGCCTCCTTTCGGCCCACTTTGTTGGACTCATTCCTCTTGCAAATGGATAAAGTTGATTCCTCCAAGCAACGTGTTGAGCTATATTATTATTATAAATCACTAAGCTTTTAGGCTTCATTATTATGCTAAATAAACACGCATACTATACATTAAATGCCTCCGATAATATTATACACTGCCACTGATTTTAGGAAGCAATGCCTCCACTGTGGCTGTGGGCGGAGCTCTCACACCATTGAGACTGAGCTGTCCTCAATCATTCCTCTAATTGGGGGGCTTACTCTCGGGGATGACTCGTCAAAACTCACCAGAGCCGACGTCGATAGACTGAGAAAATATGCCTGGTATCCTCCTGGTCTTGGCCATGGGATGGTGAGTGGTATTATTTCATCCTTTCTCATCTATGGACACAGTGTTCTGTAACTACAGAGCATGCAGCAGCTTTGTTGGCAAAGGTCCTTAATGCGGGCTCTCGTAAAGTGTTAAAGTGTTTACACTAGGTTAATCAATGTTTGCTTGCTTTATTTCTCGCAATATAGCATTAATTATATTCATGAATCCCACCATTCCATCCCTGTATACTTTTGAGTGAGGGTAGGCAAATTGTGCTGATTAAAGTTGCTGTGATAAGAAATCTGTACAATTATATCTACATACCACTGATTCTGCAGGTAGAAAGGTACATGGAGAGTCTGCCCAAGGAGTGTGTCCCAGCTCTTGGCACAGAGGGGGAGAGGTACCGTCGGACCCAGTGCTTCCAGCAGCTGCCAATCTACGACTTCTCGCTCGAGGCTTGCCACAAGATGAGCGAGCGAGAAGCCAAGCGTCACGCAAAGATCACAACGAGGAGGAGAGACGAGGGATTTGGAGTTGGGATCGTTAAACTGCTGAGTAGCGAGCAAAAGAAGGTACAGTTTGCTAGATTTTTTAGAGTGCTTGTGTGTGTGCCAAGAAACTCTATATATTGCTTTCAAACGATAATAGGTTTTCTTTGAAATTGTGTGAAGGTTAAGCACTTGCCTGTTTCAGGTCATACCGTGAACCTAGCGATGTGAGAAGTTGGTCTACATTACGCCCCGCTTTATTTCACGCAGATTTGTACAGAGTGTCTCCTGGGGATCTCTATGGGGTCTGTGTATATCTCCAGTGAGAGAGCGGGCCAGGACAAGCGCTGGCATCCCACCTGCTTCAGGTACGTACATACACACTTCACCTGCAAACACTCCACTGCGCGTACTACAATGTAGTAACTCACCCCTCTAATCAGGACACCAATGGGACTGAAGAAAGTGTTGTATCCTTTATTTATGGGGTTACAAGACCTGTTCTGGGGGAAAGAAAAGGCGTCACTGTGTCACAATTTAGGCGTGTTTTTGCAGGTGCATCTCAATCCATACATATGCTTCACAAAACGAACATTCGGTATTGTAGGCATGGATAAACAAAGTGCAGTGCACAATACACTATATAGCATCCAGATGCTATATACATCATTTCAACTTGTCTCTCACACACACACACAGATGCAACACGTGTCACGAACTCCTGGTGGACCTCATACACTACCATTCACCAAAACACGAGGGAGTCTACTGCGGCCGGCATCATTTGGAGCTCTTGGTCCCTCGCTGTGCCGGCTGTGATGAGGTTAGCTATTAATACCTGTGCTAAGATTTACCTATTACCAGAGTAGCTGCCCTCCATAAAAATTTCCCGTTTTACAGTTCAGCAGCATACATGGTCTGAACCTAGAGCTCATAACATTAATGTTAAGTGGCTGTTTACAGATCATAGCTCCAGGCTTATTCAAGTGTTTCCTTTATCTCATCAACAGATGATTCTTGCCACCCATTTCACCGAAGCGGCCGGGCAGAATTGGCACAAGGAGCACTTTTGCTGTCACGAGTGTGACGACCAGCTCGTGGGAAAGTCTTCCACGACTCACGAGGGAAAGATCCTCTGCAATCGTTGCTTCGGAAAGTACGCCTCGAATTGTCACAGGTGTAAGAAGGCCATTGGTATAGACCAGAAGAAGCTGTCGGTCAAAGGGAAGCATTACCACAGAGAGTGCTTCGTTTGCAAAAGATGCAGGGAAGATCTCGTCGGCGAGCGCTACTTTATCATCGACGACGACATAATCTGTTCGGACTGCACGAAACCAATCGGGCAGTGTCAGGGGTGCAAGGAGGGGATCAGACCGAGTGTTAGCTATCTCAAGCACGGGGACAGATGCTGGCACGCCGACTGCTTCAAATGCAGCGCCTGCCGTGCCTGGCTCGTTGACGGGCAGTTTCACGAAATGGCCAGCAGTGTCATGTGCAACGCATGCTATGTGGAGAAGATGTCCCCCAAGTGCAACACCTGCTCGCAGCCCATCAAAGAGAAAGGGGTGACGTTTTCGCTCAAGTCGTACCACCTGGACTGCTTCGTGTGCACGTCCTGTAAGGAGCCTCTAGTTGGTCAGAACGGGAAGGTGAAGGAGAGCAACGGAGAGCCCTACTGTCAGAGCTGCGTGGACAAGTCCTACAAGAGATGCTACAAGTGTATGGGTGCCGTCACAACTCGACACACTGTGTACAACGGGCATACGTTTCACCTCCAGTGTTTCCAGTGTAGCAAGTGTGGCAGAAGCATCGGTGGAGCAGAGTTTTTCGAGGGAAAAATCGGAGAGATTTTGTGCTCACGGTGTGCTGAGTAGCTAGTGATCCACCGTTTCCTTTTGCTGCAGTCCTTCAGTCCTAAAGTCTATAGTCTATAGGCCTATAATTTATTGTACTATACCTTCCAACAGAAATACATGTGATTTTGATACCGCGCTGTGTTATAGTATATATGTCATCACTTTTTGTGAGATATTATTGTGCAGCTCGCTATATTATACCTTGTCGTCCCCCGTTTGCGGACACATGTCGGCGTAACAGAATCCGCGCGTCGCATACTTGTGTTGTTATGTGCCGAGTTGCCAAATTGCAGGTAAACATGCATGTCTTTTCCGCTATTCTAACGTGTATTGAAAGTAGCGACTCCGACGCCTAGGTCCGGTAAAACTGGGGCGACAGACGGCGGAATGAGTCGTTTCCATCGCTGCGCTTTTATCGGACTGGTATCGCTGTTGGGTGTGATACTACTTACCTTGTTCCTGCTATTCACTGACGTGGGCTTCTCTCCGTCGGGGGCCCGGACGGAGGCCCACTTGGAGAACGGGAACATCTGGGCTGCCAAAAAACTGCGAGTGTCGGCAGAGTTGTCTTACTACTGGATGGGAACACCCAGAGATGCAGAGACATCGACGACGCCCGGTGAGGTCAGTGCACAAGACAAAAGAGTGGGCCACCTTAGCACAGACAGCAGAGTAGTCAGAAATGGTGAAGAACAAGCTGTCAGCAGCAAACACGACAGAGATGACTACTGGATAAATATACTGAGAAATTCAACCGGTGAGGATAGTGTACAAGAGAAAGGAGTAAATCACCCAAGCACAGACAACAGACTAGCAAGAAATGATGATCGGATTGTTACCAGTAGAGAACACGAGAGAGATGAAAATTCACCGAGAGATAAAGAAAACTCAACCAGTGCACAAGAGAAAGGAGTAGGTCACCAGCTAAGTGATATAAGAGTAGCCAGAAATGATGATCAGATTACCAGCAATAAACACGTACATAATCGACCCAAGTTTGATCACTCCTCCAGACAAGCATTATCCTATCTCAAACCTATCCATATCCATAGAGATAGACACAAGCACACATCAGTACCAAACAACTCCACGCTAGTCACTACTGAACTGTCGGCTGTGGATGAAAAAGAAGCAGCTACTGAGGCGGACGACACTGGTGGAGATGATTTCAGCGAAGTTGACAATCTCTATCATGACGTAGAATACACTACAGAAGATGAGACAAATATTCAACTTGCTTTTATGAATGAAGTTGATCAGGAGAAGCCGCCAATTGAAGGAGCTGATGGTGGAAATCACAGTCATGTCTACTCGTCGAGCTACATGAAACCCGTGCTGATAGAGAGAGCTAGCAATGTACAGTTCCATATGCCGTGTCCCAAAGTCTACAAGTCGGTACCTGAATTGGTCATGGCATCTTGGATGAAACCTCTGCTGAGTGTCTTGAGCTCTTTCGAGGGGAAGCAGGTGACACTAGTCATTGCAAACAACGCCTACCGTGACGTGTTACTCAATTGGTTGATATCTGCTAAAATTGTGAGCAAGCCTCCCATTGAGAACATTCTAGTGGTGAGTTTAGATGGTGGCTTATATCGTCTTCTGCAGTCCAGGGACATCCCCTCGATATTGGCTCCGTTTAGCACAGTTTTGAACAAAAAACACCGCTTCAGACGGTTTTTCGAGCTCATCATGATGCTGAGACTGGCATTTATGAGACTCATCAATCGACTCGGCTACGACTGTGCAATGTACGACATTGATGCGATAATTCTGAAGAATCCTCAGCCACTGTATGACAAGTGGGGAGACAGAGATATCGTAGGTTCGAGGGGACAGCTGCCTCGTGAGCTATGGAGGAGATGGGGCGCCACCATCTGTATTGGAGCAGTGTTCATTAGGAGCAACCCAAGAACAGGTATGATATGCAGTGATATTAAAGGAAGCACATAAGCATGCATCAGATACTACCTTTTAAGCTGTATAGCTACATAGAAGTGTAGCTATGTCCTTTTGTTAGCTATACTGTAGGGTTGCTTGCTAAAACATGTATGTAGTGACAGGTGGTACCATACTCTTGGTACACTCTCTGCCGCTTTCTCCACAGAAATATACTGGGAGTCCGTATATGCAGCCAGGTTGAAAGTGGGCCGGATGGCCAACGACCAGATACGACTGAACCACGGCCTGCACCACCTTCACGTCGAATGGGAGCACAACAAAAACACCAATAGAGAGCGACAGCACGACCAGCCGGCACTCGGTCGCTCTGACAGTAGCGGCCTCGGCGTGGCTGTCCTCCCGCTGAGCGACGTATGCAGGTTCGACTGCTGGCCGAGAACCGCGGACGCTACTACATCTGGCACAAGGGCGGGAGTCGGGACAAGAACAGCAAGATGAAGGGAGCCAAGCAGGGCCGGACCTGGTTCCTCAAGGAGCGGTGGAACGAGCTCCATTCCAACATAGTCGTGGACGTCAGAGGAACCAAATGGCTCAAGAGAATTAGTAATGGTGTCTGACTTCTCTTGCTATCACTTATGAATATTGTGCTGGAGCTCGCGCTCTCAGCTGTGATTTGGTGGGTGGGGCTCGTTTTGCTACGAGGGGATTGGATCAGCGACCGCTCGGCGCGCAGAATTAATGGAACGGGCACCGGATGTCATGGCAACGAAACGCGGTGCGCTCTAAATAGAGAAAATGGTGAAGCTGCACGTGAAGCGCGGAGACGAAAGCCAGTTTCTGTACGAGACTACGACGGATACGCGGCTCTCCCAGCTTGTACCACACGTGGTGAGCCTCTACAACGGCCGACTGAAGGTCGATCGCCTCTGCCAAGGTGCGTACGCGATTTCTATGGGGCGGTCGCAGTGTGCGTTAATTAGAATCACCATCGTATCGGCTCCTCCAGAAATTGAGCTGCTGGCTCAACATGGAACGATGCTACCTCCTGATATGATAGGTCTCACAGAGGAACAGGTATAGTAAGAGTCTTAGAAGTATGTATGAATGACTGGTACCGCGCAGGTGAAGGAGTTGAAGTTGTCTGATAAGTGGGCGGAGTCTTGTGTTCCAAGTGGTGGTGCTGTGGTGAACCCTGACCCCGTGGGACGTAGGAATGGCCAGGGTAAGGAGATTGTATGCATTGGGTAGTGTGCATTATGTTCTACAGCACCCAATGACAAGATGAAGGATGTGCTCAAGCGAACTATTAGTGAAGCAAAGTCAGCCATTTCTAAGGTAGTTATATACCAGTAGGTAGTGTATTTTTTCACAGTCACTGATGTGCATTCTCCAGCTATAGACCCAGTTGGAAGTGGGGTATTATGATGATGTAATGGTTGTAGACCCAGGTTGATGCGGGTGTGTGTATGACTGATGACATCATCCACGATGCTCTGGACAAGCTGCGAGGAGCGGTGACCATAGTCTACCCCATGGGTCTTCCTCCCCACGATCCCATCAGAATGGAGTTTGAGGGAACTCAAGATCTCTCTGGGACACAGGTATTCATAACCTCCCCTGTGTGTGTGTGTGTGTGTGTGTGTGGCTTGGTAAGTATAAGATCCCCAAGTTCCCTCAGTAACTACCATCCTCCTGGTCTGCAGGTAGGTCAGCAGGTACTAGAGGAGGACATAGCCCAGCTCTGGTGGGCCGGGAAGCAGCTGGAGCGAAGCAAACTCTACGAGACTACGTCGGACGAAACGAGAAGACAAAGATAGTGGCAAAGCTCCAGAAGAAAGGTCAAGGTGCTCCGGGAAGAGAGCCCGTGTTTTCAGCAGAGGAGCAGCGAGCGATGATGGCCCTGGCTCACAAGAAGCAGGAAGAGATGAAGGTTGGCTGAGTGCGAGGGAGTCCGGCCAACCGTGTTAAGTGGGACAGTCAGGGAAATGAACCAAGGGAACAGGCAATAATATGGTGTGGTACAACTCGATAGTCTCTTGAGGTAATGAGTTTAGCCCTTTACGAGTCAAAAAATTAGCCCGGTAAACCATTTCCTAGTTCGCCCATTTATGGGAAGTAAAATAAGTGAGTTAGTTTCCCGAGCCAAGTTACACATCATCTCACTTAGGTTTATAAAGGACATCAAGACAATTTGCGATTCCACAACCTTCAATACTGAGAGGGAAAAAGTTTACATTTGACTGGCAGATAGATAAATCTCTCTCTGTTGTTGTCATTGCTGCACAGAGACTGGAAGCAGACGAGAGTGAGGACTACCTGAACACAGAGTGGGCTGATCCGACTGGACTCAAGAAGACGTTTACAGGAGCTGGGGACATCTCTTGGAGACCAAAATGATCGATGGGCAGGACAGTAACATCACAGCAAGGGAATTGAAATTCGACCTAGTCAATCCCGTCCATTTTCCCACCCTTCTTTCTTGCCTCCCTCTCCTTACTTTCTTAGATGACTGCTGACTACACACCCACACCCCACACACACACCAAAATAAAGGCAACACTCACTTATTTGTGCTATATACATTAACAAAACAATGAAAGCTCTTTATCTCCAATAAAGGTAACACTCGCTTTATTTGTTTTAATTGGCGACCACAAGGCGTAGTCATCTGAATGCTGATATTCCATACATATATATACATACAATTGTATGTTACGGGCACTGCATGTACCGTAATGTTATTGTAAATATGCGTGAAAATTGAACTGCTCGCAAACGCATGGCATTTGTTCTAATATGTGCAAAAAGCCTTCAATAAACATAGTGCATTTATCACTCTTGCCAAACATACATACAGAGAAATGGTTTATCAATATTATTTTGGTGTGAAATAACCGATATTCCGATAATGAAATCATTTGTGAAAAAGTTACAGTAAAGAAAAGGTAAATAGGAGATGATATAAATATATCATACTTTGCAATGTGTTCTTGCTGTACAAATAGACACTTCACGTTAACGAGGGGGTGTGGTCGGTCTGTCAGTCAGTAGCGGTGGGGATGGTGGTGAAACGTGGCGGACTGGTTACCAGTGGTAAAGGTAGGGGCGTGGGGTCTGTGGTCCATGCTGGACGTGGTGTGGGCCGCCAGCGATGGGATATGGTGACTCGTTGACTGAGGGTTAAGAGGTCCACTTATAATCCCTCTTATGACCACGATGCAATAGTGCATGGTATTGCTAGTACATGACTATACGTGTCCCCCTATCTGCACGTATTCTTACCCTATCTGTACATGTGTGGCCCAGTACAAAAGACTGCCAGCAGTTACACGGGGCAGAGGTGGGTTTTTTTTCCAAAAAGAAAGATCACACAGTGTGCTCTGTCCAGCTCTCACGAGAAATGTGCTGGGTCACCTAATGTCCTAAGCGCTACACATGCCACAACAAAGTCAGGCTCATACTAAATTACCATAATAAACGGTTGTGTCGTGAAGTACAGCATGGACACTGGCCAACTGTGCTTGTGAACTTAGTCATGCTTTCCTTTACAAGCGATTTGCGATTGCGAAAGTTAGTTACACAGTATGTGTGGAAGTCTGTGGAAGTCGGTAAGAGACCCGCCTGCCATGCAGTGACTCACTTGTCTTGAGGCCTGTGTGTCAGAGGTGGTGGCATGAGACGTGGTGTTAGTGTTGGTAGTACTCAGTCGCATCCTCTTGGACTGGGTCGCTCCCGATGCATGCTCCATCCCTCTCTGGGGAAATAGAGTATAATTATAGTTGTTACCTTACAGCGGAACCTCCCAGCAAAGGACACTATGGGGCCAACAGTTGTCCCTTCGGAGCTCTATTAGCAATGAAGCAAGTGTCCTTTGTACAGAGGTCGTCCCTGTATCTCAGAGGTTCCAGGTATTACGGTTTTACCACCAATGGAAAAACTCTTGGGCCAAAGGCATATTTAGGGACAACTTACACTAAGACACGATGCACACGCAACTGGCCAGAATCAGGCAGGAAAAATGGCCAGAGTCAGGCAATACTAACACCACTTGCACCACATGCATATACAGTGGCAGGCTAAAACATTACGTTTTCCGCACTGCATATGTCAGGCCAAAGTGATTATAAACACACTGGGTTGTTACAAGCTTTTACAGAGAGTGCATTAAATTTCATAGAGCGTAGAGAAAGACTAGTATATCATATTCTTGAGCATCTGGCTGATGACATAATCATACATAATACCTTGTGGTCCTTATCGTCCTTATTGTCGTCGTCAGAGAGGAATTTCCTTGGAGGATAGGGTATCTTCATGCCATCAAACACACTGGGGGGAGAGAAAAAGCAGTGAAGTGCAAACTCTCAACGGAAAAGAGGCTCACAGACGCCATATGATGCCACAGTCTACAACGGTATGGAAAAAAAATTGTTACTCACTCTTGGCAAGGTTTGGGATCCTCACTGAAGTAAGGATCCTGCATGGCCTGCTCCGACGTGATTCTCTTGTTGGGATCCATCACCAGAAACCGACACAGCTACAAGAACGATTATATGAACTCTGTGGGTGTTTATTGTTTGTGTGTATATCATAACCAATGGCAACTTACTATGTATTATATAGCTATATATGTAGGAAACACTTTGCCACATAGGGTACAGCAATACATTATGCCTTCTGTACATTTATACACTTTTGACACGTAAAGTGAGCAGGCATAACATAAAGCAAGATGGATAAAACAGTGAAGAGGAAAGGGGGAGAGGAGAGATCCACGTGTGTATCGTACCAGTTGAAAGGCAGAGGTGTCTGACTTGACGTTGTGTTTCTCCATATACCTTTGTAGGGTACACCCCTGGTAACTAGAGGAAGGAGGTGGGAGGGAAATGAATATTAACAAATACCGGTGCTCTAGATGGTCGATTCGTACTTGTGTCTCATTCGACTGAAATCCCTGACGAGCGAGCCGTGTTCAGGCATCTTCCGAATGTCCTCCCAGTCTTTCTCTGCACCACCAACGCCACAGTAAAGAGGGGAAAAAAATTTTACGTGAAAAATTTCCTCGTGAAATTGTGCAGATTGGACGACAGGAATATGTGAAATACTTTGCTACCGTGCTGTACATTTAGAGCTCACTTAACAGTGTACATAAGAATTATTACACCTGGCGACATAAATGAGAATTTTATTTCTTTCCCTTTTGGCCCGGTAACATGTACATATAGCATGCTATGAAGTTCCAATATGGAGCTTCTGTGTTAGTTGCACGGTCAAGGATTAAGAACTATGGCCAAGTGAGCTATGTGTGTTAGTTACCGTGAGGGTAGCCCATGACACCAAAGATGCGATCCAATTGGTCGTGATGATAGGGGGTACTCGCCTCCATGTCCTCCTGACGACAGTGGAAGATGGGTTCAAAGGTCAGAAGCTCGGCAAAGATGCAACCGATCGCCCAAATATCTGAAGAGACAGCAAGCAACACCACTAGCCTTCTTATATACAATCATACATGTAGCCTGGTAGCCTTTATAAACTCATGATGCCAGAGAGAGAAGTTGGGATATGCTCTGCTGATGAGGGCCAACAAGCCAGAAACAGCTGTCTAGAGCTCCTGCATCTTTTTCTCTTTGCATCACATGGTCTAATACCTTCATGTAGACACTGTTGGCCTAATCCCATTCCCTATTTCACTAGGCAATACAACCTTCTGATACAGTAGTTTTTAAGGGACAAAACCTGCAGTCTCTATATAGATAGCAAGCTGGCATAAGAACACAACATAAAACTATTCCCAAAAAACACTATAGCCAACCAGATACTCGCATAAAGAGAGCCAACTCCCCAACAAGAATAAAGGTGGTCCAGTTTGCACCCGCAGGGGAATGGGGTGCAGTGTGTATAAACATCATATTATATACCAATAGCCTTGGTGTAATGCTTGGCTCCAAGGAGAAGCTCTGGGGCCCGGTACCAGAATGTGACCACCACGGGGTCCAACTCTGCCAGTGGCTTGAGTGGGGCATTGAACAGCCGGGCAAACCCCATATCAGCTGGAGAGAGGGGGAGGGAGAGAGAGAGGAGAGGAAGGAGAAATGGAGATGATCATAACTGAAACGGATACTGCAAAAGATGTTTGTCGGCATTACCAATCTTGATTCTGCCTCTCTCTGCGCCTTCACCCATCACCAGGATGTTGGCTGGTTTCTAGAGTGTAAGTATATATATATATACAACAAAGTGTCCAACACTACCCACTCAGCCTTATAGACCAATGATATATAAAACAAGTATATACACACAAAGTTCCTGACCAGATCTCTGTGAAGGACCCAGTTGGCGTGGAGATAGTGGATCCCGTCCAGGATCTGATAGAGCAGGGACTTGACCATGCTCTTTGGCACCTGGACCTGCGGCTTCTTGCCTCCCTTTATGGCTCTGTGGAACTTTATGATGTGCTGGGGAAGCGGGAGGGTATGGAGGGAGAGAGGAGAGGGGGGTGGGGAAGAGAAAGGGAGGGGAAGAAGAGGATAAAAAGGGAAATAGCAGAGAGAGGGAGAGAGGGGGGGAAATGGAGAGTAAAGAGAGGGAGGGGAGGAGATGGGGAATGGAGAGAAAGCAGAGGGAGGGGAGAGGTCAACTACACTTCAGTATTCGTATGTTCTTCAAAGACTTTATGAAAGGTAGACTAATTGGGTGCCTACCTGCACAGACTGAGGAACCCTCACACCACTCTCAAGAAAGAACTCAATGACACAGCATACGATACATTACCCTCAATTAGACCTAGTCAATGTACCCAACTGAGCAGTTACGCACAGTTCACTATCAACAATGTGCAACACAGTGGCAATCCCTTGAAGGGGGAACAGCTATATAATATGTAGGTAGAAACTATTGCGGTGAAAACGTCAGTTTCATAAGTACAATTCAAGGAAGGTGAGCCTACATGTTTCTCACGAGTTACGGTACACCACAAACCCAGCGTACAAGTTCCACATGACTTATTTCCTATGTATGTATGTAGCCTAAACTTGACGTATGTATAATTATACAACTACAGGGGGCCAGCCCAGCTCTTACGTACATACTACAATAAAAAGAGAGAAACTTTCGAGAGAGAAGATAAATGGTTATTATACCATCATTACGGGTTGCCCATCCCTCAATACAAATGCAAACGCCAACAAAACTTCACTGTGAGAAAGTTCACAAACTGGTGAATTTTCCCTCAAAACCTCTCCGCTAAACGGTGGTTACTGTGGCTACAACTCACCCACAAGTCGTGCTCTGCGTAGTCAAAGAGGAGCCAGACTTTCCTGTCAGAGTGGGAGAGATAGACTTTTTGCAGCGTGATGACGTTTGGATGCTTCAACTCTCTCAGCAGCTGTAGAGACAGCCAGAAAACATATGCACCCAACCCTACCGCATGTTGGCAGGATTACTCACTGGCAAATACTATTTACTATCCAGTAATGCTGTTACAGCTTTAATTGTATGGGGAAGTATACAGGATGCAATGGGATATATTATATGGGAGAGTAAAGCTAAGGCACATGATTAGTGGTGCGTGCACAGTTGCCCAGGTATGTGGGCCGCAAAACTGGTATGACCAGACTATTTGGTTGATGAATATCCAAAAAGAACTAACCGCTATTTCGCGACATGCGGACATCGATATCCCGGTCCCCTCGATCAACTTCAAGGCGTACTCCTTTGGGTCGTCTCTGCAAAAAGAGACGCGAGCGAATGCAGACCCAAATCAAAACAACACGGTCTTACCCCGCGCGTCGTTTGGCGCGGTAGACGTGTCCGTAGGTCCCTCGCCCGATCTTCATGCCCTCAAAGTCGAACAGCTCGTCCACCTTTTGCCGCTTCTTGGCCAGTTTATCCGTAAAATCAGAGTCCATCTTTTCACCAGCTGAGACAAAATAAAGAGAGCTCTCGATTTTTTCGTGTTTGATATTACACAAACTGTTAATTAGAGACAACCGGTGTTCGATATTACTCTCGCTTAATTAGAGAGCGAGTTCGCGTAACCCATGGCAACGTTTACCCGGGACCGAAAAGCATCACTGCCGGGAAAGCGGGTCCAGATTCCCGCAGAGCAAGGAAGCGTATATAGAGATGGCGGCCACCCTGGGAAGCCTGGTGTCCGAGACGAAGCGGAACAGGCTATCTCTGATTGGGTCGCTGACGGAGGACGCGGTGCTCCACGTATGGGACAAGGTGGCTCAGTTCGTGGAGACGCATATGCTTCAGCAAAAAGTAACTGCAGTTTAGTTTCATGTGTTACAGGAAAAACAGTTCTGGTAGCTAAAGGATCTTGTTTTCAGCTCTCTAGCTTATGTGTAGTGGAAAATCATATCTATCCTCATGCGAGCTGTAAATTTCTCTACAGGGAGTTAGTATCGGTGGTCTGGGGACATTCACATTCTCCAAGAGAAAGCTCGAGGTTGGTAATAACAGGGCCATCCTCATCCAACGACCCGTGTTTGTGCTGTCCGAGAGGTTCAAACAGACACACTCCCTCCACTGTGTCAAGAAACATGCTTCAGGTTGGACAGTTCGTATATAGACTGCACCGAAAAATGTTCAAGTAAACATCAGGTTTACAGAAATGAACATTCTGCAAGTTTTTCACTCGCAATATACTGCAAAAGTGTTAACTACTCTGCGTAAGGATCCACTTCTCCGCTGTTTTTAGCTATGTGAAGTGTGGCCCTCAATTAATGTCTGCGTGTTGTTGTCATTCAAAAATCGCCAATTTTTTTGTTTGACGAGTCCAAATTAAGTCTGTGATTATACGTGTATATAAGCAAGTATTGTATGCTGTGGCAAATGAATGTTACCAGTGAATCTCACGTATCATTTGAAATACCACCTGATAACCTGTAGGGCAAGTTCCTCTGCACCCTCTCAACTACACCCAGCTGTCCAACATGACGGGGGTGAGGAGGGAGATGGTGGAGGGAGCGGTGAGAGAGGTACTGCAGGCTCTGTCACGGGCCGTCGCCGCAAAGAAGAGCATCGAATTTGACCTCAAAGATATTGGGAGGTCAGTTCAAACAACAGAGCACTCGTAGAAGCTCTCCGTTTGTAGTTGTAAGTTCATCGTCTTGGGTTAAGTATGTACTTGTTCAAAACAGGTATATAAAGTTGGTCCCAATGCAAATTGTACTTCTATGGAGGGAAGGTGGTAGTGTGCTAAGCTGTGCGATGCTCCTAATGATGTTGTATATAGGCTCACCATTCACGATGGGAAGGCAAAGCTGAGTTTCTTCCGAGAGTTCATTTACCGACTGGACGGCTGCTGTGACATGGAGGGAGCATTCAGGAGCTCCAGTACTGACAGCAGCATCTGCTCCATCATCAGCAACCCCCAGCCCTCCTCCAGATCCTCTTCCTCCCTCTCCCTGCCCCGGATTGTCCAACCTGTCGTTGTACGTATGTTGTAGGTTAGCGGTAGAGCTGTCAGTTGTGGGCATAGGGTTGATCCCTTTCTCGCCTAACTGAGTGTATACATGTACGTAAATAGCGGGGGAAATTTTGTTGTCAACTTTCATGGTTTGGAAACCTTGGCCTTGTAAAGTTACATGGGTCTCCCAATTTTCCACATTTGTTCCTTGTGTGGATTGCACTGCACTCTCCAGCTATAGTCCAGGTATTTAGGATTATTGTTTGGTCTGGCGCTTCCCCCATATACGCGTTAAAAATACGAAAGATTTAGGGCCCCATATTTGCACAGTAAGTAGTAAGGGACAGCTAATTCATGTGCTACTCATTCACAAGAATTCTGGTGCTTGGAACACTACAAGTATATACTTATTTAACCATTATATTGCTTGATGCTGAGTGCCACAGCACAGTTGTTTGAGGTTTGCCTTGGTCTTGAGTTGTATTGTGTTATAGATTTGAATCCATCCAGCTGAGTTCAGCTGGTAGAGCGCTGGCTTGGGGTGCAGAATGTCCTGGGTTCGAATCCCACCTAGACAGCTCTTTTTCTTGTCCTACTAGGTGTATGTGTGTGTTGTTTGCATTGACCTTATTGATGAAACATGCAACTGTCCCTGCTGCAGGGCGAAGAAGACGGGGAGATGAGCCTGAGTCTTGAGTATAGCAGAGGCAGTTCTGGTGAAAATTCCCCCTCCATTGGTCACAGCCCCTCCACTTACGAGGAGACGCGACTCAGTCGGCAAATGGACAGAGGGGCCCTGAGAATGGCGACGATCTGCGAGGAAGACGAACACGGCGAAAAAGAAGAGGCAAACGCATGCCAAGATGGTGTCTGTATAGTTGGCGAAAATGGCAAAATCTTGAGTAAAGGTCAACGAGCTGAACCGCCACCGTCTGACAAAAAGCCTACCAAAAGCACATCCTCTGGGAAGCTGTCTCAACCGACGCTGACTCCCAAACCGACAATGCTGCTCGTGGGCAGCAGAGAATCTCCAACAGCTGTCCTGGCGTCTCTGAGCCACCAGCCCAGCCGGGGGAGCCTGTCGACCTCGTCTCAACAGACTGGAGTAGCAGTGAGGGACGGGGAGTTTCAGAGCAGGAGCTACACCAGGACCACCACCAGTAGTTCCAGTGGTGGTGGGGGAAGGAGTAGCAGACGAACCTCCACCTCCTGTACCAGCAGATCCTGCTATTGCTCATGTACGTGGGCTACATGTGTGAACACATGCTTACAATACTCAACTTTATTGTTTGGCCTATGCATTCTGTGTTCATGGTAATAGACCCACAACAAAGTGTTCCTCTATCATAAACTAATGCACAGATATAGTACGTTTGCTTGCTGGTCTGTATTATTCAGTGGGACCAACACCGGCAGTGACTCGACCCTCAACCTGCTCCCACAAGAGCTCGGCTGGCCAGGAGCTGTGCTATCTCTGCCACCAGAGAGCTCTGCTGAACATACCTGTCAACCTATCCAAGGAGAGAGCTGCCAAAGAAAAGTTAGCCGCAGTATCTGTCTGTATGGTATTGTGTGTGTATCTACTAGATTAAGGCCTGCGCCCCTTAGTTTATTACACTGTGTTTCCCGCTTCCTTTCTCCCTACCTCCCCTTTTCTTCTTTTCTTCCCTATTCTCAACTTTCTCCCCCGCTCCTCTTTTCCTTCTCACCTCCCGTCCCTCCCTCCCTGTCTTCAGAACGTACAATGATACTCTGCACGAGTACCAGCGTCGTCATGAGCTGTTGGCTATGGCGAGAGCACAGGCAGACAGGACAAAGAGAAGACTACAAGACCAGGAGATGGCCTCTTTCAACCAGTCCATTGCCACCACAATCAAGGTCTGACACCATACTGACAATGCTACTGTAGCGTCATGTATACATAGGCACATTACTATAGATTGTGCTCTACTTTACTCTATTTTGAAATGTACACTTGGTATGGTCTTTATTCTGTAGAGTCAGAAAGAAGCGAAATCTTCGGAAATGGATGTAAGGAAACTGTTGTGCACAAACAAACACGAAACCTATTATTCTCACTCACTGTAATCTTTCCCTGGCTGTCCACTACATGCCAACATCTTTTGTATGCACACAGTGTGCACAATACAGAACCACTACTGCGTTCGTTGAGATTTGCATTTGTCTTGTGTTGCATTCTAGTTGTAGAAATGTAACCCTACCTGCTGAGTTGCCCTGGTAGCTCAACTGGTAGAGCGCTCGCCTAGAATGCCTAGACTGCAGAGTGTCGTGGATTCGAATCCCACCCAGGGCAGCTGTTTTTCCTTGGAAAAAAAGAGTTGCTTCAGGTTATGCTTTGCCTTGACCTCGTTATGACACATGGCAATGTCTTCTGTACAGTGTGGATGTGTATGTTTTTCCTCTCTCTTCCTCTCGCGGTAGCCGTCGTACATATTCAGCGACCGTCTGGTGACGCCAGCTCCACAGGCCAGTCAGCAGCGCTACTGCAGAGACCTGGACTCTCAGGTGGAGAGTAAACTATCTCGCCAGACGAGGGAGAGAGAGGAGGCAGAGAGGAGTGGGAGAGAGGAACAGGAGAGACTGACTAAAGAGTACGTATGCGTACATACATCTTCGCGAAAGTGAACTAATGACACAGGGTTAGAAAGAGTGGGTTGGAACAACAAGGTTCTATTGTGCATCCTCAAGTATAAGCTGTTGGCAAACGCTGGGCCCTAACATTATGTACATGTAGAATTTGCATGTGTCTGGTTATGTATGTTAGGAACCCCATGGGAAATAAAAATTATGTGATCATTCTGTGTAGACTGGCTGCCTATGAGGAGTTGTACAAGAGAATGAAGGTACAGGCGGTGGATGACTACAAGGGAGCTCTCAACAAACAGGTGTGGACCGACCACGCTCACTATATAGCAGAACCAGTGGTATCATACTTTCAAGTTTAGTGTATTACCGTTGAAACTTCCCAATCACTTACAAAGGAATCAAGATGTTTGAAGCGGGAATGTTTACACATGAAAGCAATGCATGTGTGTGATTATTATGTGTGTATGATGTAGGTTGGTCTCAAGTTAGCCAGGAATGGTTGTGAGGCTCGACTGGCTGGCCAGGAACTGGAGGGTCGTCAGCCGGCACTCCCTCAGTCCTCCTCCGCTCTCAAGGTCAACACACTGCGCCCCTTCACTCCTCCTCCCCACACTGATCCCAACAACACTCACAGTAGTAAAATGGTACAATACTATATACCACTCCTATTGTACATAGCTACACAGATACATGGTGGTTCATCAAGTTTGACATAACGTTGGCAGCTAGAGAGCCTAGCCTAGCCTGTAACATACAGATGTACATGTTGTACATTTATCACGCAACATCATCCTATTCCTATAGTATAAACATGCATAGTTTTTGCCCATCACAATACAGAGGCCAATGACCGAAGGCGGCTCCAAAGAGGCCCCACCCACCGACCACGCCCCCAAGACACACCCCCCGGTGTTTGGGGTCCAGCAGACGGCGTCTCTCCTGGAGTCCAGGGAGAGAGGCAGAGCCAAGGAGTTCTTCCTGGACCAGCTGGCCGTGGTGGAGGAGAAACAGAGGAGGACGAGGGAGAAGGTTCTCAGGACACTGCAGCAGGAGTCCGACATGCTCAAGACTACCAAGAAGGGTATGTACGTGTAAGAGTTGACCCACAGCTTCACAATAGGAATTCTGTGGGGTATTCGGAAATTGACAGAAATATTTTGATGTGGCTCCTCAAAAAGGAGCCACTTTCTTATAAACTTAAATATATCCCATGACTTGTCCAACAATGGACTCGTGGAGAAATACATACGTTTATGCAATGCAGCACGGTTAGTCATTACAGTGTAGTGTGTATCATCAGCCTCCTATTATGTAAGAACTGTTAGTGAGCGTCCCCCCCCATATACCTGTCAATCATCAACGCCAACAGACTAAAGGAGGACATGAGGAGAGAGAAGAGTCGTCGAGTGGAGGCGAGGCAGGCGCTGGAAGAGGAGTGGCTGGCCAGCATGAGGGACAAACAGAAGAGACTGCTGGAGGACCTCCATAAAACCAGGGAGCAAGGCGTCAGACTTCACCAGCAGTGCGAGCGATACCACAGGTCAGCTGATGGTGTCCTCAGTGGGAGAAGTATGCGCTCACTTATAAGAAAAACAGCTTATTGTGTTAGTTCTTTCACTGACTCGTAACAAACGTATTGAATAAGAAAGAGCTCCAATGGAGTGTTTTGCAGTAAGACTACTACCGGTGATGTCCTATGTAAAAATTGAACCGTATTTTAGTTTTTGTTTTTTGTTGTGAACACTGTTGTTGCCGCAGGTGCAAGCAATGTCAGCGGAAGAGAGAGAACATGGGCAAGTCAAACATTCTCCACGAGACTCGCTATATCTCTGGATCCAGGCTGATGGTCTGAGCGACGGACATGCTACTGTGGCGGGTTTCTCTTCTGTGTGGACATTAGCTGTTTGCTGTGTCACTTTGCTTGTGTGGTTCACAGATATTTTTAAAAATATTGAGACAATAGATATTCAACTCACTGCAATAATGCATGTCTTTAGGGAAACGCCAATGAAAAGGCATGGCTACACCCCAACGATGCTTTATCCAGTTAACAAAAAATACAAGATTAGACTTCACGAACTTTTATATAAAGTCAAACAGACTCTGTGAGTCTAGATCTGTATACGTACATATCCCCCAATAAGACTGTGCGTAAATGCAAACCAATCATGCAGTGAGTTCACAACAAACACATGGTTGCCTGTATTATAGTACATGTGTGTGTGTGTGTGGTGAGTGTTGGTTGCATGTCATGTGAGATGTGAGGTGTGTGTGTGTGGTGTACTGAAGGTCTCTCTCTATTCTGGCAACAAGTCATCTCCCAGTTCAACTCCTTCAAACTCGTCCTCCTCGGCCGGTCTGGCTCTGGCTGCGGTCATAGGTCGCTGTGGAATTTCTCCCAGGGGGTCTGTGTAGGAGGCATCTGTACGTGTGTGTGTGTGTGCAGAAAGATAGGTGTTCTCCACCGCATGTTCATTATGCAGCTACGTATGTATGTGCAGTAATATCGGGCCAGTGGCGGCAAAAAGATGACGTATCATGGCCTACGTTGTATCCCAAACAGAATGCTATTTCAAATGCCTGGAGTTTAAATTTTTTCTTGCGACTATCGTTATTTAGACTACGTCTTTGTGTCTCTTTTATCCTGTACAGACACGCAAAACCTGTTCTGATTTTTAATAGACGCTAGAGTTTCATGCAACGGTCAATGATAGGTCATGCAACATGTCACATACAAAATGCCTTCTTGCAATTTTGTCTTGTCTTCTTGCAACTCTGGCCTAAGTTACGTACGTATAGGACTTCATCTGCACAACAAAGTGTGGCGTATCAGGCATTAATACACTTACCTACTGCTCTGAGCGGTCTTCTATTACCTCCTGAATCAACTCTGGATTCATCTACAGAACACACAGAGTTTGGTGTGTAATCAAGTGTGTTAACTGTCTTAGAAAGTGACACATGGACTGAGTAAATTTCATTCGCCGACGAAGATGAGCTACTAAAAAACAGCAGTTGTAATGTGTTAAAAACAGTACCCGTGTCTCCACTGAGAAGAGAGTGTCCTTGTGTTTGGTTGCGACCTCCCTTCCCTCCTCCTCCTCCCCCTCCTCCTCTGCCTGTCCCCCTCGACCCTGCACTGCCACCACTTCTGTAGCTACTACTGGACAGCTCCCTCTAAACACGGCATAAAACTTGTACTCAATGATAAAATCAACTGACATACTAAGCCTGCTATAAGCACACGGAAACTAATCCGGCTTTCCTCCAGTGACAGGCAAATTTACTCATATTCAGCTCAGTGACAGGCAAATTTACTAGTGGTAAAAATGTTTGTTTCTCAAATCAAGACATGAGAACTAGTGTCACAAGACATGTAATTTCCCCTTCTTACTAATACATCATGCAGCAGCGCATATGGACCTGTCTCTTGTTCTCAGATGCCTTCTCAGCCTTCTTGAGCAGGAGGGCGTAGTCCTGGGCCTCCTTCAGCCCCAGGTCTGAGGTGAGTCTCACCAGGAACCGGAGACAGTCCACGTTCTCCGGGAACCTCTGGTGAATGGACTTGTAGTGCTGGAGAGCCTGCTGGTAGCTCCCTGCATGGGTACGTAGGGGATGGAGGTTTCGTGACAAACAGATACTCTTGCTAGGGTTGAACTGGCTCATCAGAAACTTACGGACGATATTCAATGACACGCAGCTCCTAAGGTGGTCTTAAAGTATCAGACCTCTTTAAAATATTGAAAATGGGAGCCATGGGTAAAGGATACTTGATATTTTTGGTGCCAGCCTATTATATATAGCCCTATCTGAAACCTACATAATAATCCAGCGCTAGGGGTAAAAGGTTGTTGGAGCCAACTTGAGATTTAGCAGTCTCTGAAAAGCTTCACGAGTTGCGCAGATATCTTTCTAATGAACGTGCGCATGCAGTGGCCCACCAGTCTTGCGGTAGCAGCTTGCAACCATCAACTGCCAGTTGATCTGAGTAGGTCTGTGGAAAATACATCGGCCATGACAGAGATTATAGGGGCATTATGCTGGGTTTGTCTCCTAGACCTACACTAGGTACTAGCGATTTTTATCAACTTTCACCACCATATATAGCACATGGACAAAATATCAGAACGTTCGGCCTCGCAGGCCTTCCTCAGCTGATAATTGAGCACTAAAGTGCAAACCCTCGGCACACTGTGGAACCCATACACAAGTGTGGCACCACCACAATTGATGGTCTTGACCATGCATAAAAAAGAACAGCATGTTATGCACTATTTCCATGAAAAAATGGCCAGCCCCATTTCTGTTTGAGGCCCAAAAATATATAAGGTAGAAAAATTGCCAACCTTTCATCTCTCTATTAATTTTCGTATTACCTGTGGATTGTTTAGTGCAAAAAAAAACCTAAGGGTGAAAAATTTTTTTCTAATGCGAGAGTCGATACACGCCATTCCTCTAGCTAGCTAGCTGGGAGCACATCAAGAGATCGGAAGTGACAGAAGGCAAGATCTGGTCGCTCGCTACAGGACCTACTGTATGAGTGCTGCTCTCTCAAAGTATTGGATGGCCTTGTCGGGGAACTGAGAGTCCATGTGGTAGGCTCCAAGCCACGAGATGACATCAATATTAGTTGGCGAGTATCTGAATGACTGAACACAGAGATGAGGATAGAAAAATCACAAATTAAGGCAAAAGGCACGCATGTTGACCCTTGTCGGCTTTCGTAGAAAGACAAGGAAAAAGTGAAATTGTAAGGAAAATAACACAGGAAAGGGGAAATGGAGGGGAAAAAAAGAGGAGAATTTTTCAACCCTGTCCTCACCTCATAGTGGTACTGGTAGGCCTGTCCCCTATCTCCCTCCTGGTCATACATCTCACCCGACTCTCTGTAGCACGTGAGGGTCTGTCGGGACCAGTGAAATCAGCTGGAGGAACCTGCATTACACGGTGGATCACAAATCAGAACTTATCATAATTTTTAATACATTTGTTCTGTCTACATAATGCACTTTAGACTAGCTCTAGAGCAAAGTGGGCATTTCAATATTTTGCACGTGATTTAGATTCACGTACAACATTATTACATTACATGCAGTGTCCGCTGTACATCACACAAATAAAGGAAAGCTCTGTATCCAGTGTGTCCTTTTAGCAGAGGTTCCACTGTACATGTATGTATGTATGTATGTATTGGTCTGGGCTAAGGGAAAGCTCACCAGTCGATGCTCTGTGGAGTGTCTCCCATCTTATCAGAGAGGTCGGCCAGGTGGTAGATGACTTGAGAGGAGCTCCGCAGGATGTTGTGGAGCTTCACAAAACACTCCATTGCCTCACCGTACCTGTATACAGTGACATGGGAACTGTAACTTACTGAACAGTTAAACTAGACCGTCACAGTAATACAGTCACTTTCCATGTACGCATGAACACGGTGCCCAGTAGGGACACACACATGTACATGAAGATTTGCTGGCCTTACTACCCAGACTACCAAATTTACCTACCCCCAAAGCGACACCTCATGAACATATGTACCTCCCAGATTAGGACATGTACGTAACCCTGCTAATACCTTCTCATCTGTTTGTGTACCAGTCCAGTGTTGAACAGAGCCTCAGAGCAAGTGGCTTCCACGCTGAGAGCTTCCTGATAGAACTCTCTGGCCGCTTCATAATCCCCTCTAGAGTATAGGACATTTCCCTTGTTCACCAGAGCTGGGAGAGAGAGGGTGGAAGGTTGGGATGGTGTAGGTGGGAGGGAGGGAGGGAGAAAGAATCGCAAAGTGAAGAAAGATACAGTGTAGAGAGAGGACGGAGAGGTATAGAAATTAAAGAGGGAAAATAAGATAGGATTACCGTGAGGATTGTATCTGTCAAGAGCAACGGCAGAATCTGCAAATTTCTCAGCTTGCTGAAGATCCTTCTCCTGTGAATAATTATTAGTTGCTCATCTTCGTTGACACTTAACACTTGAGACTTCAGTTGAAGAGCAACTCATTGTCTGTATCCCTATCCCGGCGCTCTCTCACTCCCTCAATTAGCATTTTGCAGGCATGAGAGCAAACCAACTTAGTTTGAAGGTGAATTGCTATGTATCTCGCTATAATATTCTCCCTATGTCGCCTCAACTCCGCTCTCTTCTTACCACTCACTCCTCCACCGAAAGGGTTTAACGATCTTTCACTTTTTGCCGGCACACAAGAAACCAAAATGACAAACCAACAACACCTAATACTTTGACTATAGTTGGAGGGTGGAACGGACCATTAATTCGGTCTCTTCCAATCCCACCTAAATTTTACTCTAATAATGTTTCAACGATTTTGCATTTTTTGCAGGCACGCAAGAAACCAAAATGACAAACCAACAACACCTAATACTTTGACTATAGTTGGAGGGTGGAACGGACCACTAATTCGGTCTCTTCCAATCCCACCTAAATTTTACTCTAATAATGTTTCAACGATTTTGCATTTTTTTGCAGGCACGCAAGAAACCAAAATGACAAACCAACAACACCTAATACTTTGACTATAGTTGGAGGGTGGAACGGACCACTAATTCGGTCTCTTCCAATCCCACCTAAATTTTACTCTAATAAGGGTTCAACGATTTTGCATTTTTTGCAGGCACGCAAGAAACCAAAATGACAAACCAACAACACCTAATACTTCAACTATAGTTGGAGGGTGGAACGGACCATTAATTCGGTCTCTTCCAATCCCACCTAAATTTTACTCTAATAATGTTTCAACGATTTTGCATTTTTTGCAGGCACGCAAGAAACCAAAATGACAAACCAACAACACCTAATACTTTGACTATAGTTGGAGGGTGGAACGGACACTAATATTCGGTCTCTTCCATCCCACCTAATTTACTCTAATAATGTTCACGATTTTGCATTTTTTGCAGGCACGCAAGAAACAAAAATGACCAACCAACAACACACCTAATACTTCAACTATAGTGGAGGGTGGAATGGACCACTAATTCGGTCTCTTCCAATCCCACCTAAATTTTACTCTAATAAGGGTTCAACGATTTTGCATTTTTTGCAGGCACGCAAGAAACCAAAATGACAAACCAACAACACCTAATACTTCAACTATAGTTGGAGGGTGGAACGGACCATTAATTCGGTCTCTTCCAATCCCACCTAAATTTTACTCTAATAATGTTTCAACGATTTTGCATTTTTTGCAGGCACGCAAGAAACAAAAATGACAAACCAACAACACCTAATACTTCAACTATAGTTGGAGGGTGGAATGGACCACTATTCGGTCTCTTCCAATCCCACCTAAATTTTACTCTAATAAGGGTTCAACGATTTTGCATTTTTTGCAGGCACGCAAGAAACCAAAATGACAAACCAACACACCTAATACTTCAACTATAGTTGGAGGTGGAACGAACCATTAATTCGGTCCTCTTCCAATCCCACTTAAATTTTACTCTAATATGTTTCAACGATTTTGCATTTTTTTGCAGGCACGCAAGAAACCAAAATGACAACCAACAACACCTAATACTTTGACTATAGTTTTGGAGGGTGGAACGGACCACTATTCGTCTCTTCCAATCCCACCTAAAGTTTACTCTAATAGGGTTCAACGATTTTGCATTTTTGCGGCACGCAAGAAACCAAAATGACAAACCAACAACACCTAATACTTTGACTATAGTTGGAGGGTGGAACGGACCACTAATTCGGTCTCTTCCAATCCCACCTAAATTTTACTCAATTCCCCACCTAATAGGTTTCAACAATTTTGCAGGCACGTGAGCAAACCAAAATTAATGGCCAACTAATCACCCCTATTACTATGACTATAGTAGGAGGGTGGAATAGCACTATCTCAGTCTGCATGCGCGGCAGTGGAAGTCTGCGTGGCTTCTGCCCATATAGTTGGTCTCAGGAAATGTATGGAATCAGATGGCTCCAGACATGAGTACATTTCCTGCCTTTCACTCCTACTACAGGTTCTTCTTCTTTGTAACCTCCACTAAAGGAGAGTAGCCTATTGCACTCTGTCTACCGATGCAAAGGTCAATTCCTGTGTACCCATCATCAATATGGGTGGGTAGTATGCGTAGTGGTACATACATACATACCTCTTGTAAACTCAGACACCTCTCTATAAGGAACGCTTGCAATATACTTCAGTGCATAACGTATAAATGACAGCTCTGCAATATTTATGGTCCCAATGTGTCTTTCATACGGGGTTCAGGTACAGTATATACGTACGTATGAATGGTAAGTACACATGGCTGTAAACACACCAGGAGTAGGATGAACGAGAGGTTGGTAGCTGCAGTGGCGGCCATCTTACTGTCTTTTCTGTTACAATCCTTGAATGTCTCTATTGCCTGTGGAGAGAGAGGAGAAGAGAGGGGGAGGGGGACGGAGAAAGAAAGAGTTGTTAGCTTAACTCCCTAGTAACAAGGCAAACAAAAATGGAACCAAGCTGGTAGACACAGTCTCTAAGCAGCAATTTTTCCCAGGCCGAATTTCCAATGTTTATAGAATTGAGCTAGACTACTGATGGGTAAGCCCCCAGTAGTATGTACATTCATTACCTTGGGAATATTCATAAGTTTAAGGAAAGTGAGTGCCTTTGTGATCTCCAGTTCACTGGCCAGTTCCACGTACACTGATGACCTCACCATCTCTATACACCTGACACACCACAGAAAATTAGACATGTTTAAATGCTGGGTTCACAATATTATGTCGCATTGCCCCGGGGCGCCGTCA
Organism: Geodia barretti; assembly: GCA_030341885.1. Lineage (NCBI taxonomy): Eukaryota > Metazoa > Porifera > Demospongiae > Tetractinellida > Geodiidae > Geodia > Geodia barretti. The sequence continues at coordinate 39,821 of CASHTH010000523.1, forward strand.
TGCAAAAGATTATGTCCTAGCGATGTGGTGCGACAGGGCAATGCGACATATCGTTGTGAACCTATAGCCCAAGGAAGTCGTTGTACTAGAGCCCTATATAGACTATGCACCCAGAGCAACAGGCCCAAAAAGAATTTGACATCGCCCCACCCACGAGTCTATTGTTTTTCATTGGCTCCATCTATCAAAGTGCTAAAGTGTGCGTATTGTATGACAAGGATAGGTAGGTAGGTACAATAGTGATCCTAGGGCTCATTAAACAGGAGGAAACCACTCTCAATGTATGCACACAGTATTGTATGTGTGTGTACAAATGGACCGCCATGCACGGAGATTATGGCCGTAAACAGTAAATTATACGCTAATATAACAGAGAAATTGTCTATGACTCATGCATGACGACTGTTTACATAAGAACGTCAGTTACAGTAATGCGTCACGGTGTAAAATGTGAGATACTTACCTACATTCCTCATTGTCTATTATACATGGTACATGCATTGCTATAGCAGTACATACAGCTACAATATGGTACTATAGCAGTATATACAGCTATATACAATGTAGACACTGGCCACCAACAGCATGTGTGGGCTACTTATACGTATGAGGAAGTGGAGGAGGGATTGAAACTGGTTTACATGTGTAATGGGATTAACTAGAGGAAGTTGCTGAGAGCACAGTATATACAATGTCAAACTTATATAATATTACATATCATGAGAAACAGGAAATACGAGCCACATTGATATTATCAGATGCATTACTATTGACGAGTGACGGATGAACGTAGGATAAACCTAGATGTTAGCAGGATCCACAAAACCCCCTTTGTTCAGAGGTTCAGAACTTGGTAGACGTTTAAATTTACATCCAAAAACGCAAGATATGTATACTCTTCAATCAGACCACCCTATACACATTCAAACCTATGAAAATCGTATCTAAAATCTAAATCGTATCTAAAATTGCCACCTTACGAAGCTTTATTCCTCCACCCAGCAATTCAGTATTTATCTCACCAGGGTGCACCCTCTTCATTTGTTCATGCACATATAGTTTGTATCGGACACGTTGACCCCCAAATAGTAGGTGTGCTGCTACTTGGACCCTCTGTGAACGTGTTTCCAGGCCGAGGCTGATTGGTGTATACCCAGAAGTAAATCTCTGGAGCCAGCTCTGTCTCACCAGTCAAATCCCAGAGCAAACGAAGTCTCAATGACAGGGGCAATGAGTTTGGCAGCCGTCAGGATGGTCTTGTCTGCCGTGGCCTTGCGCTCTCTCTCCAGCTCTCGCAGTCTGTCGTTCTTGATGGTCTCAATCAACAGTCGTTGCTGAGGGTCATCCTCCTGCATAGGAATCAACACATCACCGTTTTACTTTTTTTTTTCCATGTACAACATTTTTTTATAAGAATGCAGTGCATACGTCCAGAATGTACTCTAGAGTGTTTTTACTTGATGTAAAATGCAATAAGCATACAAAGTACAGTCATGGTATGGGCGAGTTAGCATAATATGTATTACTCAAAGACGTATGATGAAGACTCTCAACTAACTCATTACATAATCTATAATTATCGTATGATGCATGTTGAGAGTCCTCATGAAAGAGATGGGTCGAAAAAAGGTAAAGCATTGTCACACGCAAGGCTGGTATATAGTGCCACATGTGTATGTACGTGTAGAAAGAGAGGGTGGTCTATAGGCTGCTGACCATGGTAGGGAAGTATCTGTCCTCATCTTCAGCTCCACTGGTGATCTGGAGCATCCTGCAGAAACACCTCTTTAGTTTCTCGCGGTCACTGATGGCATAGTAGCACAGAGTCAGGTTCATGACTGGAGAGAGAGAGGGGGAGAGGGGGAGGGAGCGAAAAGGATGGAGAGAAGGAAATTGAGACCTTAAGTAGTCAATATGTACGTAATGGCCCGGTTGTGCTAACTTGCCAAAATATACAATGTAGTAGTGAATTTTATAGCGAGACTCATTCAAAATTGAGGGGCAAGTATGCCTGTCCAACAGTATAAACAGTCCCCATACACTGGACAAAAGACACATACAAATCCTTGAAATTCGCAACGAAAGTTTTCTACAGGTCATTTTATACCAGTCTTGAAGTCAGGTTGCTCGCTCATGATGTGTTCGAATGACGTAATGGTGTCGGCATACTGGCCCATCTTGACAAACACAGACCCAATATTCTGCAGGATCTTCAGCCTCACTGACTTGTGGACCTCTCCGATCTGATCCAGGGCCATTCTGTACATCTTGATGGCCTGCGGGTACTTCTTCTGTGCCGTGTAAATGTTCCCCATGTTGACTCGCAGTCTACTGCCGTTGTTGAACATTTTGTTCTTCACTATCAGTAGATACGTATTGAGGGCCTCGGAGTATTGCTCATTGGCTTCGTACTGATTGGCAAGGTTGAACAGGACCTATATAGAAAAGAGCAAGAGAATGTGGCAAGGGAGGGGAAGAAAAACGTTTACTTTCTAATGTTTCTCGAAATTCACAAATATTTCCGCCATTGATTTTCCTGCTATAATAATATAGTGCTTGCCTACTTAGTAGAGTTAACAAATAGGAGCATATTGTGAGCTGAACTAACACAGTAGGTGAGGTCCAGGTTGAGTTGCTCAGCCAGGGAAGCTTGCTCTCTCTGCTTACACAGCATCCTCTCCCTCCTCCCTGCCTCTTTCGCCTTCTCCAATGCCTGCAGTACACGTTACCCACGGAGACATGCAGTTCAATATTACTATGCTTTGCATATTTAGAGCACATAACAGTACAGTACACAGTGCCTGTCACAGACATAGAAAATCACGAAATTCAGGCGACTATAGGTAAGCTCACTCTACATGCCATAAATTTACAGCCACGTATAATGTAATTAAATGTACCTACAAAGACATACGTATTGCCTTTATACGTAACAAGCTAACTAGCCAGACATGTTGAAATGCCTTAGGTTGGTAGTAGGTAATGCCACACAAGACAGAACTATGCACACATACCACACATTAGAGACATGTTAACAATTTGAGCAAACGCTCATCACGATTGCGAGAAAAACACTTTCACAATTTCTTGGTTAGTCAGTCTCTGGCTATTTAATGTGGGTCATGGAGACATTGAAACAATCGTGAAATTTTTCTCTACATTTTAACCACATAGCCAAAAATTCTCCCGCGAAAGTTTCCCGTCTTTTGTGTCATGAGGTGTGTGTGTGGTGTGCGGCTGACTGTCTGGTAGTCTCCCATGGCACTGGCATGAGCTGACTCTTCCACCAGCCGGTTCACCTTCTTCTCCATCCTCTTGATCAACATCTCTGGCCTACACACAGAGAGAGCAACATTTTGGTAAAAATACACTACGGGATTTATGAAATATTCAGCAAATCTCTCATTTACAGCAAACACTAGCTCTCATTACTAAATTTCCGGGTATCCATACTCTGGTAACATCAGCCAAGGCCTACTATATTACATAGAAAGATAACCCTCCACATGTGGCACAATAAAGTCTATAGCTACAGAGGATGGAAGACATCATGTATGAGATATTAATTCTCGATACAACAAACAGTGTACAGTAGGTGCTAGTATGAATTGGCACGCAGAGAGAAAATAACGGTGTATAATATGTGTCTATATCGTACGTTTCTTCAGTCTTCTCCAGAGATGAAGTGGCAGAGTGTCCACTGGCTGCAGCTTGGTTGAGAGGATCAAACTTGTGGCCTACGTACGATCAACACATTATACTTGAACAACGTACAATACAGTATATAGAGTGTATAGGACTGTATGGGTATGAGGTATAGTCTGTATGGAAGAGACATACACTCATCAACCCATCTGTGCCTCCCTAGTTTCCTTCTTCCCTGTCTGGGCCACGTGGGCCAAAGTATCCCAGGCTCCCCGCAGTGTGCATGCGCAAACATCACGTACAGAGTGGATGGACGGTTGCTTCGCTCGCCAAAAATGTGTTGCTGTAGTTTGTAAGCAGCCTCGTAGTTGAGTAGAGAGAAGCTGGACTCACCTCTCATGACGGATGAGAACCCAGCAGCTGTCACTCCAGTCATTGGCCTCGCCTGCCCCGCCTCCTGCACACACAGTGTACATACGTACATACGTACATATCACAACTAGTATGTCTATATGGTAGATCACACAACTAGCTATAGTATAGTCAAAACTCTGTCACCACGACAGGAGCGAATTTCCCCTACTTATGCGTACTTTTTGTGTCCGCTTTTTAAGTTTATGCCGGTAAAAAATGGTCAAAATAAGAGAATAGACAGCACAAATATTTATGGGATGAAGCTGTTGTAAGTCAGACCCAAGTACATAATATTCATGTGTTGCTTGTCAAGCTGGTAGAGATCCCTATAATATACTCACATCCACCACTCAAAAAAGAAAATCTACCACGTAACTTGGTATTTTAGTTTCCTCCCTCAAAAGTATGCTGTAACACCTGTGCCTATATAGCCAATGTTTCCAAATATGCTCCAACACGTCTCACCTTTCGTTTAGTTTATGGCCCAGGTATATACATGCAAACATATAATATGCACACCAAAAGGAAAGAAGGCGGTTCCGTATCACTCATGTATGCGTGTTTTTTTTCAAACTGGAGTTGATCCTGCCGTGTTTTAATTATACTAAGAGTGCTTTTCCACACACAACACAAGGAGTGCGACATTTCTCGTCATTCCCAGAAAATCAGCAAATGTTCAGGAAGCAGCAGTGCACACAAATTGTATATACAACAAGTCTATATTATATATCAGTAACAGAATGTAACACACAATAATATTGGAATTTTCTTACAGGAGCCATTCCAGTCCCCATCCTGGCCCGCATCTGCAAGACAGAGAACACAACAAATCACTCAACAGTCTCTATGAAGTACCATGTCGTGTACATCCCGGGTTAGAAGAGTGAAAACAAGACCACATAAAGGATGCGGAGGGTGTATATAGACACCCGTAGGAAGGTGAAGTGGGTGCTATTTGCGTTTACTGTCCTGAAGGTTTTCACTAATAGCAGGAGTTTCTGTAATTAGAGCCCACACTGTTGTAAGTGAAGGGGGAAGGAGAGCCTGGGAACAAGGCTGTAAAATATATGCTTTCTTGAGATGCAATCACGTCAGAGGGCACACAAAGTGAGATATCAAAGACAGACTCTTGTCGGGAGTAAAGTCTAGACCTTGTAAAAGTGTAGCTGGGAGTGGGTGTGCTACAAGCACAGAGCTAAGACAACGGCTGGTCCCCCATTCTCCCTGCTCAACCACCATGTAGCAAGGCAAGGAAAGAAACCTGAATCAGCATCCTTTATACCAATACTTAATACAATATGACAAGTGCTAAGGAATTGCTTCCTAGCTAAAACAGCCTTGAAAAACGATCGATCAGTCCTCTGCCAACTGGCTACTCAACCAGGTGGGGTCCAGAAAAAGCAGAGGCTAATTGAAAAACATTTGAAAGGATGCCATTCATATACACACACACACACACACACACACACACAGGACATTATTGTTGTACTGTGTGTGAGTAACGGTTGCACTGCGACCTCTTGACTGTGTGTGTTTCCTCACTGGGAATCGTCAAACCATTTCTCATTTCCTTCCGAACCATTTTTCATTTCCTTTCACAGCCATCACTTTCCTCTCCCTATACTCCCCTGCCCTTTGAAATAACTTCCTCTTTTTTCTGTTCTGCTGTGTACTCTTCCTTCTCATCCACCTTCGTCTTATCCTTATTCATCTTCTATCTCCATCTATCTCTCTTCTCACTTTCTAGCATTTCCCCTCCTTATCCTCTCCAATTACTTCCTTATTTCCTCCCCACGATAATGTTCCTCCCCTACTACTCTCTCACAGTAGTTCCAGTCATTTTTCTGGCCAGTCCTGTCGCAGGAGGCACTCCAGATCCACCAGGCTGTGCGATTTTTGCAGAGAGGGAGACAAATTGTTTTTTTTGAAAGGAATTATGTAAACGGGCTCACTGGTAGCGGTGGCCGCTGTCCATATCTGGTCCTCACAATCCTCTGGAATTCAGGATCTTCCTCCAACTCCTGGAGAGCACGCAGAAAACTGTCGCTTGCTGCGCGTTAATTGGAATCTGGGGCCTATATCCAGCTAGACGTAGGGGATTACGCCATTATCGCAGGCTCAGTACCTCAAGCATAGGATCGTTGTAGTCGTATCCAGAGTACAGGTCGTCATTCTCGCTCTCCGGGACCAGGTGAACGTTCTCCATCACCTTTCTCTGCAGCGCGCGCACGGCGACCGATCGACCGCGATCGATATGTATTTGCCTTGTTTCCATGACGACACGCAGCGCGCGGCCACTAATTAATAATTAAAGTGGGCGGAGTCTTATCAACTTTCCTTCTTCGCATTCTTGCTATATAGTCGGACCATGCAATGTCGTGAAATACTTTTGTGGCTGATGCCGTAGGACAACCTTGTTCGCATCTTGAGTAAGCCAATTCGCATGTGTAGGGCTACGACTAGTCTCATCGTAGCTGTCAATAGCCTCGGAATGCGCGCATGTGTGTGCGTATGCCGTATATGTTTTCGACAACCCAGCGTCGGCGTGTATGTTTCTATGTAGCGCACGCTGGAAGCAGGAACTATGACATCACGGCAGCAGAATCATAAGCGGCAGCAGCAAAAGCAGCAGCAGAGTAAGAGGAAGGAGACGCTCTGCCAGAGGATGGCCGGCTTTCTGAAGGCCTTGGGTCTCGAGAACAAACCCGAGTACGCAGAGAAGATCCCCGACACGCTCACGGATCAAGACTTCCAAGTCCACGATGTGAGTTTAGCGATACAGGAATGGGGGAGATCGAGAGAGAGAGAGAGAGAGTTATAAAAACCATTGCTGTGTAGAACATACTATAGTGATCTGCACGTCCGCCTGTACATAGTTGTAACGGTATGACATTTACACTTCTGCTGCACGCATGTTCTTGTGAGTGTCCCGCTTGCATGTAGCCCTATTTCTCAAGAGAAGGCATTCACTCTCTGATCTCTACAACTGAGAGGCTGTGGCTTTTAATTGGGTGCTTTGATAGCCAATTAATGCATTTATAGAGCATTTGCAGTTGCCTGTAGTAACTGTATGTGTGTGACAATCAAATCAGCCCCTGAAATATTAGATTCCTAACGAGCGACGCTGTGTTCATAGCAAAGTGCATTTGTAGCGTGTGTGTGTGAGAGTTGTATACTCTCTGAGCGTTGGTGCTAATAGCAGCAGTGCATGCAGAGGATTCCTCCTTCACTTCGTCTGTAAATGGGGCACCTGTGTATGTAGGAAGTGTCCTAATGTCAGGGGTCGAAATGTATGACTACGGATGGTGAGTAACGCATGCCCTACGTCCATTTCCATCCAGTATTGATTTGTACCAACCCCTTAGCAAGCCACGGGCATATATATGTAATATAGAGCCTCCATAAGTCCATGAGAATTTATATATGGCTATAATACTAGGCGTTAACATCAATTTCTGCTTATTTAAGGAGATTGGCGTCCAAAGGGTTTTAAAGCAGGGGGGCACTCTTTTGCATCCGGCTTCAGATCCAATGGGCTTTAGGGGGTGTATATAACCAGATGTTTTGTAGTTGCAATTAAATGAGTGGGTCTCTCTAACCCCCTTACTTATAGTGGTTAATATATCTGGCTCTGGTATCCACATACTCTGTGTATGTAATACACTAAGATATGTACCAGTTATTGCAAATTGCACCGGTCCTCCTCCATATACTGGCATGTTAGAGCCCTGAGCCAGACTCTGACCGTTTGTTGTTGAGATGTGTTTGTTACTCTCAGCGATGGGCGAGTGGTGCCAAGTTTTGGCAGTGATCTACAAACTGCCAATTTCACCATTACGTACGTTTCATCTTCCGGAATGTGGATAACAAAGTCTTCTCCATTGGGATGTAGTACTACATGGCTAAGTTGGGATCAATGGGATGTCTAGGGCAAGTGAAAACCGCAACGGGAGTTTTGGAGGCAGGGCAAATACGAACACACACACACACGCGGCAAAGCTCTCTTTCTTGGAGTGTGCAAGAAGCTATATCGACTATAGCATCGCCTGTAATCAAAGTATGAGAACTAATTACCAGATTACTTGGCTCTCTCTGTGTGTACCTCATCCAATGTTCCCCTCAGCCCCTCCAATAAACAACCTGGCAAAAGCACCATAATATCATACAGCATACATTTTCCCACTATATGCACACCCTTCTCGCTTGCATCTCAATAATAATTTATTATGAAGTTTAATGTAGATGGGTATGCTTTCTAAGTAACGTTTCTCTTACAACCTCTAACAATGCGATTGATGGCTATGTTAGTGATATGAGTGCGATAGCTAGTCTGTAAGTTACACACTTCAAAGAATTCTAGCGTTTATTGAAAGGAGTTTCGGTTACACACCTGCACACACATGTCTATATACCACACACTGTTGCATATGTAGGTGTACATATATACATAGAGAGAGCGCTCGCCTAGACTGCAGAGTGTCGTGGGTTCGAATCCCACCCAGGGCAACTCTTCTTCTAAGAGCTGTCCTGGGTGTAGTTGACTTGTTTGCCTTGCCTTGCCTTTCTACCTCGCTAGACATAGTGGGAGGTTTCAGTAATGAACTAAGGACATGGTCAACATTAGTTACTGCCCTAACTAACTACGTAAGTATGTATGCTCCGAGTACACTGTTAGGCTAGGTTCACATTGTGTTGCATTGCCCCGTTGCGCCGTGCCGCGTTGCCGCACCAGGATAGACTTCATTTCTATCTTCACGGCAGGACGCGACGCGGCACGGCGCGGCGGGGCAATGCGTCATATTGTGAACCTAGCTTTATACACGCCGCTGTACAACGTATGAATGTGTAAGCGGGCATGAAACGGGTGTGTTGGCCCTTTGCATTGCACGGTAAGGAGTATACGTGTACCTACCACTGTGCCAGTGTGTGGGTGTAACAAGTGGGTTTTTAGTAAGGCGTCCATAGCACCGCTACTGGGTATCAGCTTTCTTTTTGGGTTGGCAGAGTAGGCGAACTGCAGTGAAACCACCACTTGTACTATTAGACTTAGGTTGTCTTTGCTCTGGCAAAGTTGTTGAAGGAAACAGTGACATCTGTATAACTGAAGACGAACTGCCGAAGGACTCTGAGCTAGTTTGCTAGTTTCCAGAGATTCTGATGAGTGCTACTTATGATGGGGCATGTGTGAATACTGATTCTCTCTCTCTCCCTCTCTCTCCCTGATCCTCCATTCCAGACCTTCCACCATGGATTTCCCAGTCAGCCGAGCTGTTTGGCATACGACCCAGTTCAAAAAATTCTTGCCGTTGCTACAAAACATGGAACAGTTGTCTTATATCCTCTTAAAATATAGTGTTACTACTCATATGTACAATGTATATGTTGCAGTGAGGGCTCATGTTGTCCTGTCTGGGTACTGCAACAGATTTGTTGGATATATATCCCTAGGCAAATGAACACTGCTTGCACATGTAGGATTGTATAGGCTGATACAATCCCCCAGTACCTAGCTTCATACATGTCGGTTGCCTAGGGATATCCAACAAGTAATACGTGGTCCTTTGGGCAAGCAATACAGTTGTGTAGTAAAGTAGAGTGCAAGTTGTTGTCTTGACTCGACGAGGGCACGTTGGGGAAACCGGGACTGGAGGGATCGTTCACTCATCCCGAGACTTGCTGCGTGTCACAGATGGTGTTCATTGCCAACAAGGTGAATTTCTTTAGTAGCAAAAAGAGTGAGTCTACTGGTGGTTTTGATCTTTCTACGTATGACCTTGTGTGGTGCTTTCAAATATATTTCTGTATAACAAAAGGCTGAAAATTCGATGACGTGTTCACTTGACAATAATAGTGTGTTGCATTCGTCGTCTATCGCACGATGTGATGGTGGTATGTTTAAAAAAGTGTCATTCCCACAGAGCACGTTGGTCACCAGCTGTGACAACAGAACCCTCTACCAATGGTCCATCGCTGACAAACAGCCGACCATAAGACACCAGCTGCAGTTCACCAAGGAATGGTCAGTCAGTTTCCCACACTCTGCTGTGTATGTAGTAGTAGATCCACTCCACTAATTCCTCTCTTAACACTATCACGTTTCATTGGTTCAGTCGGTGTGTGGGCCTTCAGGGATTTCCTTACTCCCAGCCAAAATTCTTCTTGTTTTCAGACCTACAAATTTTTACAGGCGACAGTTTCAATGCATATGCACAGCATTATGGTTGACTAGTAGCCACTTTTGTATCTGTATGGATGGAAATCGTGTCTCATTGCAGCATCGAATCAATTTTAATGCTATTCATACACCAGATTTTTCGAAGCATGATCTTACCCATTGTTTTCCTAATTGCTCCCCCCCCTCTCCTCTCTCTCTCTCTCTCTCTCTCTCTGTCTCTCTCTCCCTCCCCTCCCCCAACTCCCCCAACTCCCCATATATCTCCCCAGCCCCACAGCAATGTCGTGGACGTATGGTTCAGAGTGGCTCTATGTAGGGAATGACGCCAGTAACGTTCATCTGGTCCACGTCGACAATTTCACTCTCTCCGGATATGTCATCCACTGGAATAATGTTGTGGATGGGTGAGTCTCTATGCTCTTATAGAGTGAGGAAGAAAAACTTTTTAGAGGCAACTGGGTTAATTTTATGATAAAGGGCACATTTTTACAGTGGTTTTATAAGCATGAGTTTGTGTGACTAGCGGTTTTCCACCCTCGAAAATTTTACATTAGTAAATTTTTACCGGAAAAAAACTTGCCCACAAAATTTACTTTTCCCGGCATCCAAATGCTACATACATACAGTATGCTCCTCTACTATGTAAGGTGCTTCGTACTGAACCCACAGAAAATTTTCAAAGGTGATTTTTCCCTCAAAATTTCCCCACTGTTAGTACAGTTTGCTAAGTATACGAATCTCGATAGAAGAGTAGTGATGCATGTATGAATGCAAAAACAACGTCCGTGTGCATTTGGCATGCTGTAGGTGGACGGTTACCCGTTGTTTGTAAACTTTGATCTGCCGACGCACGGAACCTTCAGCAGCTGTACCCTGTGTTACACATGTGCACTATACCACATATAGACCGCTTTGTAGCTATAATAGGGAACGTACGTAACTACATTATTGTAATTGGACATGCATTTCGGAACTCAAATCCACCCAACTTGCTGTTATGAAATTCGAAAGTACCCACCCACGTCCATTTTGCTTGTTTAATATGCATGTGCTCTAGATATTACCGCATAATGCATTATACTATAGCTATCTTGCTGTGTGTGATGTACGTTCATGCACATCAGTAAGCGAGCTGGGAGTCAATGTGTACATTATAGTCGGTATGTAGGGGCTGCCTTTTAGGTAATTGTCGGTTTGCCAGAAATCAGGAGCACTTTCTTCCCGCACGTTCGTTGACTGTTTTTCTTACACCGCGATACTACTCATAACCCCTTGCATGCATTCGTATATTTGTTGTTGAACTTTGCAGCCACAATAAGATGAGGCCCGGTGACGTAATGGCTGTTAGAGAACACCCTATGGACCAGGGAAAGGTTTGTAACAGATAGACCCTCAGTTTATTGACATATATATAAATACGCTTCTCTTACCTGGGCTTTAGGGCAGGGGGGTGCTCCCTCCCTTGGAGTTTAATAGTGCACACAAACGGAGGGGTTTTCCCCTCCTCTTTTTCGTTAATACACATTTTGCCCATTGGATCATTATCTTAATGAGCCTTTCGTCTTCGAGAAGAAGAAGAAAAGACAAGCTCCCTATCATAGCCCCATACATCTATGATGCTAGGTACATGTACCATGCCCATCCCTATGTACTACTTAGTGATAAAGGCCTGTGTGGTTACTCAATTGTGTTAAAAAAAGCACGACACCTCTAAACTTATGAATGCAGATACTGATAGCCTACTCCAGCAGTCTGCTGGTTCTCTGGAACTTCAAGAACAAGTGTTGTGACAAGAAATACTCCTACGATCCCGGAATCAACCACGTATGTGTGTGGGTCCGCCTATTTACATGTACTGTGGGACGTTTCAGTATGTGGTACAACCAAACAGCACCTCCCCCCCTCTCTCTCTCACTTTCTCTATGTGCTTTGACCAATAAACCGAGATTTACCCTTTGGACGCCATGGGTATCTCCTTAAATAAGCAGAAATTGATGTATTGACGCCTAGTATTATAGCCATATATAAATTCTTATGGACTTATGGAGGCTCTGGGCATAATATGATATGTCCATGGCTTGCTAAGTTAAGTAGAGAGCTAGGGGAGGTAAAACCATTCATACAGCATATAGTTATAATGCAGACATTTATGTGACGGACACTGCACCGTAATGTTCTATGTGATTCTACATACGCGCAAAAACACCCGCGAAATATCGAACTGCTCGCTCATGCTCATGCCCGCCAAAAGTGTGTTTGTCCACGCATCTCGTCCGTGTCTCCCCCAGGTTCTGACTAGCGTGTCGTGGGTGGGAGCGGCAAGTTCTTCACCTCTGCCTACAGCGATGGCAGCATCGCCCACTGGAGCCCCAAGGTGGACAATAAACCAGACAAAGTCTTCCAACTCCACGGTATATATACAAATGAACACGTACACATACTGTTTAATTATTTTAGTATACTGTTTTTCGTGGGTATGAATAATCGAGCAAATTCTGAAACGTGCTCCAGACTCCAGATAACGCCCACCAGCGCTAACCACAATTGATCCGAATGGAATTTTAACCGAATGTGATTTTGTGCGATAATCCACATCTCTCTCTCTCTCGTGTGTTAATCATGTAGAGTCCGAAGCAGAGGCGAGGGTCAGTAAGATCATCTACAAACTGCAGATTCAGATGACTGAGAGGTACAGTTTGATATTATGTAATTAGCTCGTGAGTGACAGTGACGTTTTTTTAAAACGAGGGGCGGCCATTTAATTTAGTGATTTCGTCTCAAACAAGGCGCGGAAATATTGTACAAAAGAACGTATTAATTTTGTGGTGCTAAAAATTTTTTTCGAGCACAGCAATGAAACTGCCAAAATTGAAATGTCCACAAAAATTTCCGGTTATGCAGTAGTCTTTTGGAGAAACAAGGGTACAATATTATAGTACCACCTCATGTGCACCAGCAGTATGTGGAGTGTGGCAAATAACGATTTGTTTAACTCTGGACTAAAACCCTAAGATGCAGCTTCCTTTTTATCCTATGTACCTACGTGTTACCAGGCATTCACCGAAGGTACAGGGTGCCACCAGTCTGGGTTGTAGTGTCTGTACCTACATTTTAGGAGTGGCTGGAGCTTTAAAGCTTCAGCAACCGAAATAAACACTTGTACTTTTGTGTATGTGCACTGAATACTCACAAGATGTAGTACACTTGAGCTTCATGCTACTATGAACGCTAATATTAGGAGAGAGAGAGTTTGTATGGTCATGTTATGTAGTATGGTCAGTATTATAATTATACATGCAGTGGTATCTCGTGTATGTACATGTGTAGGTGGGTGGTGTCCTAATGTGATTTACATATTTGAGACTATTGTTCCAAGAATTTTGGTATCATGACTGCTTGTGTGTTTACTGACCAACGCTCTTGTGTGTGTGTAGTTATATTCTCCCTCTCCTCTCCCTGCTCTCCTCCTCCTCCCCCTCTCCTTCCTCCTCCTCCTCTCTTCCCTCCTCCTCCTCTCTTCCCTCCTCCCCTCTCCCTCCTCCTCCTCCTCTCTCCTTTACTTCCATCTCTCTCTGACTTCTCATTCCTTTCTCCTTTCTCCCTCACTCTCCTACCGCCTTCACTTCCGCCCTTCTTTTCTCTCACTTCTCATTCCTTTCTCCTTTCTCCCTCACTCTCCTACCGCCTTCACTTCCGCCATTCCTCTCTCTCACCTCTCGTGTTCTCTTTTTCTCTTTCTCCTTTCTCCCTCACTCTCCTACCACCTTCACTTCCGCCATTCCTCTCTCTCACCTCTCGTGTTCTCTTTTCTCTTCTCCTTCCTCCCTCACTCTCCTACCACCTTCACTTCCGCCATTCCTCTCTCTCACCTCTCGTGTTCTCTTTTCTCTTTCTCCTTTCTCCCTCACTCTCCTACCACCTTCACTTCCGCCATTCCTCTCTCTCACCTCTCGTGTTCTCTTTTTCTCTTTCTCCTTTCTCCCTCACTCTCCTACCACCTTCACTTCCGCCATTCCTCTCTCTCACCTCTCGTGTTCTCTTTTTCTCTTTCTCCTTTCTCCCTCACCCCCTACCACCTTCACTTCCGCCATTCCTCTCTCTCACCTCTCGTGTTCTCTTTTTCTCTTTCTCCTTTCTCCCTCACTCTCCTACCACCTTCACTTCCGCCATTCCTCTCTCTCACCTCTCGTGTTCTCTTTTTCTCTTCTCCTTTCTCCCTCACTCTCCTACCACCTTCACTTCCGCCATTCCTCTCTCTCACCTCTCCTGTTCTCTTTTCCTTTCTCCTTTCTCCCTCACCCCCCTACCACCTTCACTTCCGCCATTCCTCTCTCTCACCTCTCGTGTTCTCTTTTCTCTTTCTCCTTTCTCCCTCACTCTCCTACCACCTTCACTTCCGCCATTCCTCTCTCTCACCTCTCGTGTTCTCTTTTCCTTTCTCCTTTCTCCCTCACTCTCCTGCCACCTTCACTTCCGCCATTCCTCTCTCTCACCTCTCGTGTTCTCTTTTCTCTTTCTCCTTTCTCCCTCACTCTCCTACCGCCTTCACTTCCGCCATTCCTCTCTCTCACCTCTCGTGTTCTCTTTTTCTTTCTCCTTTCTCCCTCACTCTCCTACCACCTTCACTTCCGCCATTCTTCTCTCTCACCTCTCGTGTTCTCTTTTTCTCTTTCTCCTTTCTCCCTCACTCTCCTACCACCTTCACTTCCGCCATTCCTCTCTCTCACCTCTCCTGTTCTCTTTCCTTTCTCCTTTCTCCCTCACTCTCCTACCACTTCACTTCCGCCATTCCTCTCTCTCACCTCTCGTGTTCTCTTTTCCTTTCTCCTTTCTCCCTCACTCTCCTACCACCTTCACTTCCGCCATTCCTCTCTCTCACCTCTCGTGTTCTCTTTTCCTTTCTCCTTTCTCCCTCACTCTCCTACCACCTTTTCCCTCTATAATATACCCTCCTATAGTATAGAATATTTCTTTATTCGCCCCCTCTACCTTCCCCTCAGTGACCCATGGATCATCTGCAGCGGCGGCTACCCGGAGGAATCCCACTCTTGCCCCAAGACCATCACAGTCCGTCACGGCAAATCAATCACCCTTCTTTCCACCAACTCGACCATCATTGACTTTATCAGTCTCCCGTCAACTCCATTTGCCATGGACCCCCAGAAACCCCTGGCCCTAGTCATTCTCACAAAAGACGATCTCGTGGTTCACGATCTTCAGACTGAAAAGTTAGCCCTCCTACGGTGTATATGTAGTACGTACACCACCGGCAAAGGGTAATATTTTTGCATGATAATTATGTATACGTAGCTGCATACGGTAAGCATACGTATACGTTGTAATTATGTATACGTAGCTGCATACGGTAAGCATATGTATATTGTAGGTATAATTATACCTCAGTATACAAGCGTAGACCAGCTTTTTTTAACCCTTTGGATGCCATGGGGATCTGCTTAAATCAGCAGAAATTGATGTATAGTGTATTAGTGCCTAGTATTATAGCCCCCATACAAATTCTTATTGACATATTATGGATGCTCTGGACACATTTATGTGTCTGTGGCTGGTTAAGTGTTAACACGCCTTTCGAATTCTTCATTCCCATTACCCCAATTCCATCCCAACGCATGCCTCCATTAGATCAATAATGATCTCAAAGCAGATTTATCCATTGTACATGCAGCAGATAGCCAGTGACATCTGCTAGGGGAGTTGTGGAGTGTTAGATTCTCGGTGGCTATGTTTTGGCTGGTGGTAGGTTGGGATTATCTCAGGAAGAAACAGAAGCCCATTGTCAGGAAGTTAGAAGCACCGGTGATTACATCGATCCTTGCCCTGTGTATTGTGTATACTCTACGACTGTTATCCGCAATACGACACCAATGCTATACAGTGTAAAGCAATGCGGATACGAATTAGAAACCCACTATGTTTACGGCCTTGCTGTGCTGCAGTATAGTCAACTGTGGTACGTACATGTGCAGGTCAAACATTCCCTTACCAATAGTTGTGGTGGGGTTTCTAGTTAACCCTCGGCGCGCATGCGCAGCGAGGGTTACTGTAGTTGGGTGTGTGTGTCTGTCTGTCTGTTACTCTTCATCTCACTTCTCGAGTGTTCGTTCGTCGCACAAAGGATACCACCTACCGAACGGGCAATGAAGGTCAGAAGTTTCGAACGGTTTTCCCTGAAAACGCTTCGTTGCAAAGCTAGAGCGCTTCCACCATTGTACGGCTAATGCGTAGTCGGCCATTTTTATCGCTGCGGAAAATGCGCATGCGCTTATAGATTGAACTGGCTTTAACCTCGACCGGGCTCGCTTGCTCTGTGTATCTTGAAGGCACAAGAAGCCACAGCGAAGGGCGTGTATCGACTCCCACATGCTATCTACTACTGTAGCTAGTCCGTAGCTAGTCCGTGTCCGACTCTCCGCGAGCTACTAGCGTGGATACCACGAGTATACGCATACTAAAAGCCCAGCCCATCAATTAGTGGTACCACGCGTGCGCAGTTCGCCGAGGGTTTGCACTTCAGTGCTTTTCATTTATGTCTGCATTGCTTTTTTCCCTCACTCCCCTCACATCCTTCACTCTTCCTTCAACCCTCTCCCCCATCCACAGTTTCCCCCTGTTCTCGCTGCCGCATGCGCTGGACATCCACATCCCACCAGTCTCGTGTCTGGAGTTCTACGGCAACTGTCCCGAGGAACTAGTAGCCTCACTGCATTCAGTCAAGTCAAAAATGCTGCACAATTTCAACTCATCCAGAGTACGTGAAACATAAAATATTTTTTATAAAAAGAACCCACACCCGCTTGAAGCGTATAAACGAGTGTTCGTGTGTGTCCCTATTAAAACTTTCGTTTCCTATTTCACTTGTTCATTTATCTTCACACAATTTCCTGATTTTTGTCAACATTTTTGATCTCTGCTTCAGTGAAGGTTATCCACATCATGCACATGTTGTAGCCAAAACTTAAGTACATTTTATATGTTTCTGCTCCTTCTCTTGCTCTTTCTTCACGCTCCCCTCTTTCCCGCTCTGCTCTGCCGTCTCTCTCTGTAGCTGTGGCCAGTAATGGGTGGCAAGTGGGGCCACGAGTCACCATATCTCCCAACTGATCTCGTCCTCACCGGGTTAGATTATACAGTACACAGAGCCATGGGGCAACTTTGGCGCGTCCAGCGTGACAGTGCCCACTGCTGTGGCAACGCTACAGCACTAGTGCCGCAAGCAAGCAAAGCATCGAGGTTCTTGGAATAGTATCGTTTTAGCATGATTGGACATTTTGGCAACAAATTTGTAGTTCAAGCAAAGCATCGAGGTTCTGGGAATAGTATCGTTTTAGCATGATTGGACATGTTGGCAACAAATTGTTGTTGTAGTTCAATGTTAGTCTATATGTATGTGGAGGGTGTGGTTATTGGCTCTATTACTGTGTCCCCTGCAGGCATACTGATGGCTCCGTGAGGCTCTGGTACTGCAGCTCTGGTAAGACAGTGCATTTTCTGTAGAATATAAGGCTTTCTATTTTATTGACGAGCTACCTGTAGTTGTCTGAATTCATGAATTTTCCATCATGATATCTGTAACGGTGGACGAGCACCGCACATACTGTAATGTTTACGTGATTCTAAATACGTGCGAAAACACATGAAATATTGCTTCACTGGCCAACATTGCGTTGCATTCGTTCTAGTAGTGTATCTAACCGCGTTCCACCTTACTCCCCTCCCACTCCAGTGATATTTCAACCATTCTTCACCCTCCCAACCACTCCCTTCTTCAAGTACAACTACACCCTCTCTCCTTCCACTCCAACTCGCCGTCCCCCGCAAAGAAATGCGGAAGATCTCCTCCCCCTCCCTCCTCCTCTTCCCAACCACCCTCGTCCCTCACTCCCCAGCACCACGCAGCGCCGTCACACGGAGACAGGATTCCCCCTCCTCGTCCTCCTCCTCCCTCGTCCATCTCGAAAGCGGCGTCCGCGTCACGGCTACATGCTGTCGACAGTAAAGACGGAGGAGGCGAATCGGGGGAGGAGCCCGGACAACTCCGTCATGTGAGGTCGTCTGAGCAGTTTGTGGTGCACCGTAAGGTGTCCGAGGGGAGCGACGGGGGGAGGGAGGGGGAGGGAGAGGGAGAGGAAGAGGAGGAGTCGGAAAGACTCAAAACTCCTTCACCGGCAACAGGTCAGCAGCCCTGCAGTCTCGCTGCCCTTTATGATAGTGCATTTTACTCTTATGTACAAAAGGAAAGCCATCCTTACTGTGTGTCTGTTATAAACTATACACTACACGAAACCAACTTAACTCAGCACGATTCTGTGCCAGTATTCATGCATACAGGTCAAAGTTATATGAATGTGGTTCTTTCCACCTCAATTCTCCCCCTCTATTCACAGGTCAGCTGCGAGTGGAAGGAGAAGAAGTAACGGACGGACAGAGTCCCAAGGCCGAACCCTCTGTCAGTCCCGGTCCTTCCAGAAAAACAATCTTCTCCCGCGAGAAAAAGAGCATCTTCAAACGGCCGTCGAAGAGCCGTTTTAGCT
>CASHTH010000524.1:0-101956 GCA_030341885.1 Geodia barretti
TTTGAGGCATGGTTTACTGAGCAGACAAAGTAGATTTTTGAGGCAGTTTTCGCGAGACACAATCCAAAAATAATTGGGCGAAGCCCACCTAGTCGTGTTCGTCGGCTCGAATTTTTTCTATATTATATACGACGCACCGTCGTCGTCTTAGTGCGCATGCGTTAATACTAGTGGAAATGCTTTGGGCGAGCGGAGCGAGAACTCAGCGATAATATAGCTACGTACCTACAGGTAAAATGTTTCAGCAAGTAACAGAAGTTATTATGGTGTTGTCATATTAGGTTGAGTAAGGCAGCTTGCGCATACGTAGCTATATAGTGAAACTAGACCAGAAGAAAGTAGCAACGGAAAGGTAATGTGCCCGCACCCCCTCTCCATCTCTTAATCGTCGCTGAAAAGACAAGCCTCTCTGTCGTGAGGACTTTCGACGGCCGGGCGTTCTGTCTGTCTGCCTCTTGGAGCAGAAGCAGTATCGTTGCCTTGCCCGCTCAAGATCTCCCTGAAAAGACGAGCCTCTCTGTCGTGAGGACTTTCGACGGGCATACATAGATAGAAAATTCGAGCCGAAGACACGATTCGCTGTCTGTTTTTCTTCGACGAAGAACACTATCCTCCGCGGATAATCTATCTCCATGCGCACTAAGACGACGTCCGTGCGTCGTATATAGATAGAAAATTCGTCCGAAAACAAGACTACTATATAGGAGCGCTCGCCCAATTTACGCGCTTCTTATTATACGACATACTGTACGGAATTTTTTCTCCATCCTCTTATATACAGTCCGCTTCGAAGGCATCCGCGGAGGATAGTGTTCTTCGTCGAAGAAAAACAGACAGAGAATCGTGTCTTCGGCTCGAATTTTCTATCTATGTATGCCCGGCCGTCGAAAGTCCTCACGACAGAGAGGCTTGTCTTTTCAGCTACGATTAAGAGATGGAGAGGGGGAGCGGGCACATTACCTTTCCGTTGCTACTTTCTTCTGGTCTAGTTTCACTAGCTACGTATGCGCAAGCTGCCTTACTCAACCTGATATGACAGCACCATAATAACTTGTTACTTGCTGAAACATTTTACCTGTAGGTATATACTATTATTATCGCTAGTAATGTGATTGTTGTATATACGTTTGAGTTCTCGCTCCGCTCGCCCAAAGAATGCCAAGCATTTTCACTAGTTATAATACCTTTAGGTGAAATCTTTCAGCAGACTTTTCTCTGGCTAGTTCTAGCCTGAAGTACGTTCGCGCTGAGAATGCATGCGGAAGTAGATAATAAGGAGGGCGGTGCTATTCGCCCGTATGTATGTATGGAGTATGCCGTAGAGAGATTATGCGTAGCGACTACGCAGCGGATTTGAACGCTGAACGAACCGGAGTGTGAAGCGCTACATTTTGATACCAAGCGTAGCCACATACGGTGCTGGAATCGGAAGTTATTCTAGATTTTAGATCTCAGCGCGAAACTCACTCAGCTGCAGAGGGGGCCTAGAGTGCGCGGAGCCTGGCGCGCGCCGCGTGCATTTGCACGCCGCGCCGCGCATCTCTGCATTCGCATGCATACAAAAACCTCGAACGGTTGCTGGAGCGTGCAGAAAAACTCACGACGCTTCTTCTTGAGATGGCAATCTATCGTAACCCTCGCACAGGGGCTATTGTAAGTAAAGGAATGTAAAGCATTATAATACTGCTATAGCTCTGTCGCTTTTTAGGTCTCTGCAGTGTCTCTCCTCCTTCTGTCTTCTGCAGCAATCGCAACAATCAATAATGTTGATTTTCTTGTGTACATTCGAAACTATAAAGGTTATTGTAGGAATGCTAAAGAGAGTTATCCGATATAATTATTATACCTTACAGGTGCTAATTTGCCTGATTATTTGAGGTCTTTTCAGAACCTCATTGAATCCACACAAGATACTTCAGCCTGGCTTATTACGTGGAGTATTGTGATCATTGTTGGTGTGACAGTTTCAATTGTACTTGCTCTCAGCAGCATAGAGTCAATTATTGTTGGAATTATTGTGCGTCATATTAATGTCAGTTGGAAGCTGTTTGTAATGTTCATCTCCCTCTTGCAGGAAATTGTTTTTAGCACAGTTGCTATTCTTGGTTACATTGCAACTTGCATTGTGTGTGCTGTTAATGCTGCTGCGTGGGGAGAGCCTCCAGCACTGTGTGCTACAACAAGTGATTATACCACCGATGACGATGGTTCTTGTGGCACAATTTATATTGGACTAACTGTCATCACAGCATTACAAGCTGTGAGTCAACGTTACTCATTACAGTATTGTTGATGTATAAGTGTATAAGTATGATTGTTAGTGGCGCACTAAGTGTTGTGACTGGTAGGATTTAAATGATTACTGCAGTCAGTCACACAAATGGTTATTAATGATGAATGTTTGTGATTCTTTAGGTGTTATGCTTTGCTCAACTGGCAAAATTTGGTCTCATTATTTCGCTAACCATCAAGAAGATAAAGCTGCAATTGTCTGAGACACCGGAGCCATCTGAAGTGGAAGACACACAAAATAACATACAAGCTACTAGTACTAATGCCTATATTGTTGGAAAAGTTGTTGTGGTGTAATAAAAACAGCCAGCCATGAAAGGCAAAAGAATCCGGCACAATTTCAAAACTGTGCTGTGCAAGCACATTATTGTATGCCATTTACATTGAACTCTTTGCATGAAAACCACATTATAATACACATTATGGGGTTGTCAGTTACAGTGATGGGAAACGTTAGATTGGTTGGTGATAACTCTAACCAGCTTTTAGAGTGAAACTCCCTCCAACCCAGAGAACAAGGGACTTACAAGAGGGATTAGTATGAGTCCATCATGAAACTTCCCAGGTCTCAAAATCAAAACCGGGGTGGGTTAGTGAGCTCTTACACTCTCTATGCATGTGCTTAGTGTTTGACAGCTTAGTTGCAAGATTAGAAATTCTTTCTGTTTTGTGTAACATCAGAAAAAGAAAGTCTGAAAAACCGTGTTATGGAGTAATTAAGCTATAGAATGTTATCACCCTGGCCTTTTACACAAACATCTATATACAAATATCAAGGGCAGCCCTGGGAAAGCAAGGACTCTGCTGGAAATACCTTTTACCTTGTTTATAGCTCATCAGAAAGTATTAAAGCAAAAATATTCTTCAAGCTGTAGAAAGTTATCACCCAGAGAGTAATAAAAACACATTACTGTTTTCACATATACAAAACATTAGCTGAATTTTGGTTACAGAAAGGAAAGGTGTTAACTTTGGAAAAGAAAAAAGCAAAAAATTCCATCACCCACAGTTTAAATAAATATGCATATTGTTTTGACATTTACACAAACACTAGCTGCAACAGCAGTAACAGCAAGGCAAGGAGCCGGCTGGTTATCTTAATTGTCAGTTCAAAATTCGCTTTTATGCACACATGCCTTAAGAGCATCAAAATGAGACTATACTATTAGTGTGACTGAGGTGGTTGAGTGTGCTGTAGGGAAGACACAACACGCAGATCATTTTATTACACAGGTAGTACAATAGCTGATAAGAAGTGAAACCAAAAAAAGTAATAGTGAAGTTGTAGCTGAGACGCTGATGTACTGAGGCATCAGGCTTGGGTCCGCTCACTCTGTGTATCTTGAAGGCACTAAAAGTCACAATGAAGGGTGTGTATCGACTGACACATGCTATCTACTACTGTAGCTAGCCCGTGTCAGACTCTCTGCGAGCTACTAGCGGGAGACCACGAGTAAACGCATACTAATAATAGCCCAGCCAATCAATTAGCGGTACCGCGCATGCACAGTTCGCCGAGGGTTTGCACCGTTGTGACTTTTAGTCGTCTCTCTCAGCGTCTGATGAAAATTGCTCAGACGCTTGTGCCAACAGATGGTTGTGTTACAACTGAACCTGGCAGGACATCACATGTGTCAGTATAACTCACAAATGGTAAGAGCTATGTGAACGAAACTTTTTGTTGTCTCGTTGCGCATAATCGCAGAAAACGTGGTAACAGGCACAGAGACGGACAGACAACGGGTGTAGTGCTTGAGGTTTGACCACTGTTTCTGGGACGAACAGACGTTCGAGGAGTGAGATGTAGAGTAACAGACAAACAGACCCAACTACTGTACCCTCGCTGGGTTGTCAGTTACAGTGATGGGAAATGTTAGATTGGTTGATGATAACTCTAACCAGCTTTTAGAGTGAAACTCCCTCCAACCCAGAGAACAAGGGACTTACAAGAGGGATTAGTATGAGTCCATCATGAAACTTCCCAGGTCTCAAAATCAAAACCGGGGTGGGTTAGTGAGCTCTTACACTCTCTATGCATGTGCTTAGTGTTTGACAGCTTAGTTGCAAGATTAGAAATTCTTTCTGTTTTGTGTAACATCAGAAGTCTGAAAAACCGTGTTAAGGAGTAATTAAGCTATAGAATGTTATCACCCTTGCCTTTTACACAAACATCTATATACAAATATCAAGGGCAGCCCTGGGAAAGCAAGGACTCTGCTGGAAATACCTTTTACCTTGTTTAGTAGCTCATCAGAAAGTAAAGTCTGAATTAAAGCAAAAACATTCTTCAAGCTGTAGAAAGTTATCACCCAGAGAGTAATAAAAACACATTACTGTTTTCACATATACAAAACATTAGCTGAATTTTGGTTACAGAAAGGAAAGGTGTTAACTTTGGAAAAGAAAAAAGCCAAAAAATTCCATCACCCACAGTTTAAATAAATATGCATATTGTTTTGACATTAACAAACACTAGCTGCAACAGCAGTAACAGCAAGGCAAGGAGCCGGCTGGTTATCTTAATTGTCAGTTCAAAATTCGCTTTTATGCACACATGCCTTAAGAGCATCAAAATGAGACTATACTATTAGTGTGACTGAGGTGGTTGAGTGTGCTGTAGGGAAGACACAACACGCAGATCATTTTATTACACAGGTAGTATAATAACTCCAAAAAAATTAATAGTGAAGTTGTAGCTGAGACGCTGATGTACTGAGGCATCAGGCTTGGGTCCGCTCACTCTGTGTATCTTGAAGGCACTAAAAGTCACAACGAAGGGTGTGTATCGACTGACACATGCTATCTACTACTGTAGCTAGCCCGTGTCAGACTCTCTGCGAGCTACTAGCGGGAGACCACGAGTAAACGCATACTAATAATAGCCCAGCCAATCAATTAGCGGTACCGCGCATGCACAGGTCGCCGAGGGTTTGCACTTCAGTGCTTTTCATTTGGATTGAAGTTGGACACAAATGATCCCAGTAATAATTATGCTTCGTAACTTTGACATTTAATTTCAGAAGGAGGAAGGGTTACATCAAAAGAGGGTAAGGAGTTTCGTAGTCGGGGAATTCGGTTAAAGTAAAAGTTCCTTTCAAAGTTACTCCTGCAGAGAGAGTGTTTCAGTTTGAAACTATGCCCAGCTCTTGTAGAATAACTACAGAACTGAACGAACTCATGGATATTGAAATGGTCGGATGGAAACTTTACAGACTTTACCAAAAACACATTGTCAGCAATTTCTATTGCAATTGACCTCCTCTGGACATCGGAGAGCTACCGTAGACTATTGCTAGTGAGTTTTAAAACCATAGCGAGTCATTCTCGCTGAGTTTTGAGGCATTTTGTATGAGGAACATGTGAGATTTGACCCGTGCCATCCCTATAGTGCATCTACCGTAGCTCTAATTATCTGTACGTGAGGGCACTGCACATACTATAAAAACACTCAGTGTGAAAACAATATCAAGCAGAGGCTCTTCTTTGCAGTTACAACATGTTTTATGCTTACGACAACACACCATGGTATAACACAGATTAATGAATTTTATACACAGTAACCGATAGAGTTTTATACAAAAAAGATTTACATTTCTAAAAATAGTTTCAGTTTTTCAGCAAGTGTATCATGTTTAAACCTGTGTCTCAGAACACGTATGAGCCAATCACCCACGTCCACAACAGAGTTAATGCCGTATTCTTTTAGCTCTTCGGTGCTGAGATCAGATGGGTGATCAAATGAGTAGAAAGTTACATCTCGTGTACGGTGTGGATCGAGATTGAAATGGTTTTGAATACGCTGCATATATGAATTATTACATGCACATTATTTGATCAGGAGACATATACGTACGTACATACGTACCTTTAATTCCCCAGCAATGCTGCCTAGCTTTCCTTCTGCTTTGCACTCAGAATAGAGAAGGTCCGCATGAGTAAGGCAAATGTGCAATGCAACACCATTCTTTGTAAGTGCTTGTAGCCATGTCTTCACAGGATCAGTAAAACATCTCCTAAGGCATTAATCATAAACTCTGTAATGATGGTTACGCAGAGATTGAGATTATAAGAAACAAAATTAAGAGGTATATTTCTTTTAAAACCACTGGAAATCCAATGACTTCAACAAGCCTTTTTGTCTGTGAAACAGCCCTGCATTCCTTCACACACTCTTTATGCCTTGGTGTGCATGTGCAACCATGGCACATGGTATATAGTTGGTTGCTGTATTACATATGTCTGTCTGTTATCTGCTTCTCCGGGAAAATTCAAGTGCTAGTAAATGATTCATGAGTATAATATCGTTCTTGCTTGATATGGCTTAGAAGGCACTTTGCAAGCACTCTTCCGAAGGCAAACCTACTCGAAGTCAATCACTTCACAACTTTGAAATACTATAGCTATAATTAACTAATGACAGTATAACCCTTCAAAAGGAGACCAAAGCTAGGTACAAAAAGCTATTACAGTGAGGAGTGAAGAAGTAATTTTAAATGAAAGTGCCCGAGGCTTTTTCAAACAATATGTGGTCGTCATGGAAACAGGTAATCCTCATGGAAATGACATAATAGTCAAATATACCAAGTTTCATCTCTATGCGTGCTACCATTGGAAGTTGAGAAGTGAATAAGTAAATTTAAAGAAAAGTGCCTACGGCTCTTTGTTGTTATTTACAAACATGTATTGTTGTGATTTTGATGTTGGCTATTGAATACATTATGTATACAAACTTCCGCTCACATACGCAATTGTGAGTTACATTGACACATGTAGTATGCCCATTATAATGTATTGCCTTGGGCAATTTTGTTGTTGTTTACAGTAAACAACAATGTTTACAAACAAAAAGTATGACGTTGCACATGTGGTTATGGATATGTACATTCCTACAGACTTTCATTGCTTTATCTCTTTCAGTTATTGAGTTATGCTGGTTGAAGAAGAAGAAGATGAACAAAACTCCCTATCATAGCCCCATACATCTATGATGCTAGGTACGTACATACCATGCCCATCCCTATGAGGCAATAATAGTGAGTTTTGTTCATCTACTCCTTCTTCTGCAGATTCAACACACATAATGAACAAACATTATTACGGTAATGAAATTTTGTAACAATGATATGATAAATGATAAATGATAAATATCCATAGCCAGATGAGACTCCGTCACACTTAAATGTTGTTTACAATGAACAATGAAAAGCACTAAAGTGTAAACCCTCGGTGTACGCATCCATGTGTACACTTGCATGGGTCAGTTGACTGCTAACTGATGGGCTCGGCCATGCTGTCAATGTATCTCTCTAGCATGCTGAGAGTCTGGCAAGGTACGTAGTAACCCTTGCTGCAGTTAAAAACAAAGAGCCCCAGCCGGGTAAGCATCAGAACAGGAAGGAGGGGTTGGGTTTTTGTTCAGGAATCCTGGTTGATGAGGTAGAGAACGAATAGTCGCCAGACCCTTTTCCTCTCTCGCGGGCGGGGAGCTTGTTAGTAATGCTGTGTATGATGAGAGCGTGTGGATGAAAGTTCGTGGTGGGAGGAGAGGGAAGCAATGTGCGTGGAGTTACAGAGAGTCTGAAAAGGAGTTAACCATGTCAGACTCTCAGTCAGTGAGCTAGTGAGAAACCATGAGTATGTCGACGGCGTGGCCCAGTCCATTAATTAGCAACCTGCACATGTGCATATGGGTTTCACACGCATGTGTTTGCGCCGAGGGTTTGCACGTAAGTGTTTTTCATTAATAACAACAAATAGCCTCAGGCAATTTTCTATAAAATTACTTTTCACTTCAACTTGCGAACGTTAACATGCATGGAGATGAAACTAGACAAAACTTGGTACACATGTGACAACAATGAGGTAACAAGGCAAAGGCAAAGGCAAGTCAACTGTACCAAGGACAACTCTTTTTTTCCAAGGAAAAAAGAAGAGCTACCCAGTGGGGTTTGAACCCACGACACTGCTTTCTAGGTGATAATTACAAGTTTGTAAGCAACAACAAATAGCCTTTAAAATCACTTCTTTACTTGCTAGCAATAGTATATACACATGGAGATAAAATCAGGTATGCACGTGTGTCACATAATCTCCATGACTCTTTTACACAGGCATTTTCTTTAAAATTAGGTATAATATACTTCTTCACTCCTCAAATATGCTACTGGCTATATATCTGCATCGTTGGTACATAAAAAGTTTATTACATGTCTAATTGGCGAGCAGGAGCAACCTAGTCGTGTCAATGGGACTATTTATTTCTTTCTATCCGGCAATGACACACATACCGTACTGTATGTGATTGTAAATAACTGATAGCCAGTAAGCAAGTTCCAATTTAAGGGGTTTCGTAGTTAACACAGCTGGGAGAACAGCTGAGAGGATCTGGAAAGACACCTTTCTCGGGTAAAGGGAGTGGTGATTAGCACGAGACAGAGCTCGCAGGAGACAGCATCTAACTTCAGGAACAGCTGAAGAGTGGAAAACATGCCTTTCTGCCACTGTGTGCAGCCAAAACAACATCACACGCAACAGAGTCACCAAACTATGCTCTACAAAGCCTGTATATCCGCAGTTGGATCACTCGTGCTCGCTGAAAACGCTTTGCATTCACCTTACTATGGGGGGCTTGTCCCATTTGAAAAGAGATAATAAATAAAATGAGAGCAGACAAGTATATATCCTGTAAATTTTAAAAGGATAGCATAAAAAGTAAGGGAGACAAGATAGACAGCGAATACACAAAACCACGAACATGCGCAGTCAATTATGACGTGCAGTTGCGGGAACAGTTATGACTGGTGAACGCGAACGGACTTTAGTAAGCGAATACCAGGGCATTCTTGGTGAGTGTGAGTGAGCATACAATGACTGTATAAACGATTGGGAAGAGGTACAGACTTACGTAGTCAGGTGTCACAGAGCGGAGCGAATGCCACAGAATTGATGGGAGTTTTCTCGCTGGCTAGATCGAGGACGAGCTAGCGCTCACTATCGTGTTTCTTTACAATATTGATATCATTTTCCATAAAAAAAGCCTGTTATCCAAAAATGCATGCGCAGTTGAATGATGTAAGTGCATATAGAAAAACACACTGTTCGGACCCATAGGTTAGCTCGCTCCTGCTTGCCATGGAGCAAGGCTATGAGCAGATAGTGAGCATGCTCACACTTCAATCCCTAAATTGTTGCTTAGGTGTATTCGCTATTATGCCACTCAGCAGGACATATTATACGTAGCTTCAAAAAGGTGACAAAAATGTTGTACTAAGTGAAAGTAGTGCCATTCTATGGTGCAACCACCACCATTGTATGCGGTTTGAAAGTGGCACACCAAACAACAATAATAGGGATTGTGTGATGGGCTCAGGAGTGTCAGCGTCTTCTCACACACCGTGTTTCATACATCCCATCCCTATCTTTGCCTCTCCCACCCTTGTATTCCACCCGTTTTAAATTTCGCAGGAACCCTTCTAGAAGTCTGTAAGATTTGTGCGTGGTTTTGTAAATAAACATTAGCTCACCGGAAGTCTACAACAAAGACCACAATTTGAGCAATGGAAAGCAAGAGATCAGCCAGTTCAGGCACAGTGTGGTCTCCATCATCAACTCCTGGGAAGTCAATTACATCGAGGCCATCAATGGTATCTTCCAGATTGTAGATCAGAGGTACAGTTGTGCGTTTCACGGCTCGGGTTCCAACCTTGACAGACTGATATGACAAAAATGAATGTGTACAAATAAACATTAGTCGTCTGAATTTTCCATAGATAATACATGTATACTATAATTTCGAGGCACAGCCACCTACTGTTATATGTGATTCCTGATTGTGTAGTTTTCTCTGATTTTTCATGCCTTATTTTACAAGTTCATTATCATATTCATTTTCCATATAACTATTCTCTATAGGAAAGAAGACCAGTGCTCCACTTCACTGGAAGTGAACGGTTCTTCACCATTATGCATACTGGCTTTCTCTGCTTCCTACAGTACGCACACGTCTATCAGAGCCTATTTGAAAAAATGGGGCATTGCCCTGCGATGCAAAGGTCAACGAATACATAATGCTCAATATGTGACAACAACAACTTGTAAGGCCTGAAAATCTAGGAAGAAACCAAATTCACTATAAAGCACGAGCGTTATAGCTGTCCTACGTACTTAACAAAACATTGAAAATAGACATCGAAACAAACAAATTATGTGATCCATCGCTAAATCAGGTTAAGTCTGTTCAAGACCTGGGTCTCGATTTAATTTTATGAGGAATGCCTAAAAGCTTGTCAAAGCTGGAAATACGGGCTAAAATTAGCAGATATAGGATAATTTAGGAGGGTGGTCACATCAGGTTAGTTTTCTTGCCTAAGGATAAAATAGCAAGGGCCTAGCAAGGTGGTTGTGATGAAAATTTCAGCCTGTCTTTGGTGTGGATGCGAAAGTAGCCGCACTATATATGCTCTAAGCATTGGCGTTTCATGTGCTCTCAGTAGCCTGATTGTGATGATGACTGTGTAGCTCTGGTGTGTCTGAAGGCAATGACATGAATATGTCAATTCTCAGTCCTAGAAGGTGAGTGACCAAAACAGGAAGGAGGCTAATGGTTGCAACTTTGAAGCTCTCAGGGGTGTGTGGCGAGCATAAGCAGAGAAAGGTATGGGAGCTGTTGAGCAGACTCAATATTGTTGGAGGAATCTTGAGAGCAGGAGTAAGAGAGTTGCTCTTGGTGGTTTGGAAAGCCTTGTAAGCACCAGAATAGTTTTAGTTGGAAAGGAGGGGTTGGGTTTTGTTCAGGAATCCTGGTAGATGAGGTAGAGTTTGTTAGTAATGTTGTGTATGATGAGAGCGTGTGGATGAAGGTTCGTGGTGGGAGGAGAGGGAAGCAATGTGTGTGGCATTTAAGGTACTAGTGCTTCTGACAAGTTGAAAGAAAATGTGCTAAGATTCATGCAGAAGGGAGGGTAGTTCTTCTTGGTGATTTTAATGCTAGGATTTGTAGGTCTACTGATGTTGATGATACTTCAGTGGGAATAGGCTGGGTTAATTTATGAATGAGTTAGAGCTGGTGATATGTAATGGTAGGTACTGGTGTCTAAGGCTGAGTGGACTAAGGTAAGGCCAAGTCTGTAACAGAAAGCAGTGATACATACTTACAGATGTGCCGTTAATGAGGGAGTTTGGGGATGTGCATTGATACTACTGATATTGGTGCTCAGATAATTTCCTTGCGTGCCTGGAGTTTGGCCAGGTTACAAAGGGTTCTAAGAAGTGAACAAAAAGGAAGCCAAATTTGCAGATGAGAAGCCTAGAGAAAACCAATGAAGTCTTGAAAGCGGAGTTTAAGAGAGCATTAGGGAGAGACTCAGTGATGCTATGAGTGGAAGCAGGCTAATCAGCGCATTTGGAGAATAGAGGGAGGAATTTGTAAAAGAAGGTGGCAAGGGCAGAGATAAGGGAGACGGTAATAGTGTGTAATAGGGCAGTAGGGTGGTAGGATGATGAGCAGATGGTAGAGAAGGGAGGTTTACAAGAATATTGTTAGGGGTAAGGATGACTTAGAGGAGGAGATGGAAAATTGCGTAGGAATTTAGTTGTTGAGAAGAGTGAGATTTTGAAGGGGTAAGTGGAAAGAGCAAATTCTGATTTTGATGGTAACATGAAAAAAATTTCGCCATTTTTGGTAGAAGGACAAAGGAGACGTGCATTCTTTCTTGATGTGTAGACGGAATACGATAATGTGTGGGAACTGTGTTAAAGTCAGTAATTTTGGGAAGACCTATGTTTTTTCTTGGGTGTTCATCTACATTGGATACATAATGAAGCAGTCAGGGGAGATATGGGGCTTGATACATTACAGGGGTGTAGGAATATAAATAGGGTTGGGGTGGTGGTAAGTTAACTGCAGTCACAAGAAATACGTAGGTATTGTGACTGCAGGGCTTCCAGAAACTCGGATTTTGTCCGAGGATGCAGATTTTTAGGCCCGTAGCCAACTCGGACGGATAATCATAGCACTTCTATACTTGGATTTTTATACTCATGCATGCGCAGGTTTGTTACGAACTATGAACCATAGCATGTGTAGAAAACCAGGTTCTAGATAGAGCCTCACACGAGTGATTCAAAGTTCGAACCTGTGTGTGAAACTGAAGGCAAAGTCTGCTAGCCAATCCTAATTACGCAGGAGGAAGCGAAAGTATCAGTTTATCCGCTGAACCAGTGGGTAATTGTTGCAGCAGCAGGGCCAGTGTTGGGGATACCAGCGACTTGTCCGCCAAACAACCTAGATATGCATGTGTCAACGACTAGTTATCGAGGTAGATGTACATTTCGGCAGCAAACCAACACTTTCGGGTGGGCAAAGGTATAAAAGGGGCCCTCATATGCGTATTGTACCGTTAGCTCCCGAAATGTCAGCATTGCCATATGGTGGTAGAAAGGATCTGAAGAAGCATGAACTTTCCAGCATGCATCAGGCGGCGAGTGCAAGTGTTAAGTCTACTCATTATTTTACATCGTACTTTTAGCAATACTCCAGGACCAAAGAAGAAGTGAGGTGTTGTAGAGGCAGAAGTAAAGTTCAGTTATTTCATTGCAGAACATCACCTTGTTTTTGCCCTGGCAGTTGAAATCACTTTTTCTTTCCCTTTTTGTGGATTCAGATACTGGTTTTAAATGTGGTCACACAAAAGCTACTGCTGTCATGAGAGTATACGTATCTCAAGATGTGATGAAGAATATTTTTGGTGGTAGTGAAGAACCACTTTCTCAGCATACACCCTGACTACAGCACCGATATCACTGTTCAGCAGCAGCGTGCAATAATGCTTCGTTTTTCTGACAATACTATTGGTAGGTAGCTGGAATTGGTAGTAAAGGTCGATGCTGTAGAATTGTTTAACGTAAAATTTCACATACACAGGTCTTTGTACTACAAAACTCAAGTTGGAATGAGCTCAGATAGAGCAAGTGTAATGCTTGAGACAAGAAACGATGTGCTCACATGTCGAAACAGCCTTCCACTTTTTCCTTTCACTGTAACTGCCATGTTGCTGAATTGATTGCTTGCAATGTCTTACTTGACGATCCCACTATCAGCATTTGGTAAAAAAGCTCTAAGCGTCAATGTGCATAGACTAGGTGGCTGAGCTTAGAGGCCTGTGTTCAATGCTTGCTTGAACAATATGATGCTCTCCTATATTATATACTTCCGAAGAACAGAAGAAACACTGGCTAGTTTGAAAAAAAACATCTGCTCTTGAGAACCCACTTTCTACATTATGTTTGTCATTGCCTCTTATGAATGTTTTAACTATGCAACCTCAAAAGCTCACTATCCACTCTTTACATCAAGAGGTGTTAAGCTTTTGTTACGATTTATGCAGCCAAGTGTAGTTCACAATTCATGCATTTCAAACCTTGATTTGGATGACGCCAGTAACTAAGTATCTCTGGATGAAATGCTTGTCGGGGAGAAGGCTAAAGTGCACGTGGATGAAAATGAGTCAGCAACTAGTGCATAAAAAATTGCAGGAGACATGTAGAAGCTTTGGCTTGCTGCTGCTAAGTATGCAATCTAGAGTTCCAGTGAACTTCTCAAGAATGTGGCATGGCTTCATCCAGCAATCCGCGATTATGGGAATTTTAGTCAGGGCCTTCTTCTTGCCCCCAAGTCATTAGAGAGGAAGAAAAACGTACAACTTCGGCACAACTGAACTTCCAACAAATTGTACTACAACCGAAATTGGCACCAAATTAGTCAAGTTGAAGATACTATTGGTGGAAACAGTGCTATCCACTTCTTACCAGATATGCAAACAGTACTAATTATTCTCCATGGCAACGCAGATGTAGAGCAAATTGTTTAGCCACATGGGACTAAACAAAATAAAGGTAAGAATAGCCTGAGTGTTGAGACATTAACTTCACTACTTCAGTTCAACCAAGAACCATGTTTTGCCTTCAAGCCAATCGATTCAAAATGCACAAATGCAATAGCATAACTGTGCATATCACCGACTAAACAGTGTATTGTTTTATTGAGTTGTATGCGTCATTAGTCCTTTTCTATGTTCTAATTGATTACAATTTGACTCGGAAATTTCTCAGGATTTTCGAGTAGTTAATTAGGATCAGTAATAATTAATGTTGGCAGCCCTGACATATACAGTAGTGATGAGAGGGTGAGTAGAAAGTTCGAAGAAGGATTAAAGGAACAAGGTTAAAAAAGCATTTGCCAGGGGTGAGGCACGCATTGTCTAAATGAGGAGCTGGGGGGAGGGAGAGAGAAGATGAAGTAGTGCCTGTTGTGGGATAATGAGTGGGAAAGTGTGAGTCATGTGTTGTGGAAGTGTCAAGCCTACACACGTCTTAGGATCAATTCTTTACTGACTTGCAGGTGAAGCTTAGGTGATTGGTTTCAGCGTTTCCAGTTGCATTATTAGTGGTTGTCAGTTGTGCAATGATTTTGTTCACTGTTTGACCTATGAAATGTTAGGTCATTGGCGCCCCAGGACAGGGAGCCCCGCCCCCAATGTTAATGAGGGGGAGGAGCACTGGGCGGGTGTTTTATTATTACAAGAATCCATTTTCTACAGTAGAAAGGGCCACGAGGGATTGCATCTATGCAGTCACACTAACTCACGGCAATATTATACGTAGGGCTTGTGTCCATCCATATGTATTATTGACCATATTTAAAGGGAGACATGATAGGGATGGGATGAGAAGCAAAGTTTACAACACTTTGTGAGCACACTGACACTCTGCAAGCCCATCACACAATCCCTAAAATATTTTTGTCTAGGTGAAGTATAAGACATAACCACTATACAGGTCCTATTGTTCGAAATTAGCAATGATGTAAAAGTGAAATTCTTGTGTGTCACCACAGCTACATAGAGCTATGAGAATGCCACACCAGGTGACGATCGTGTGATGGGCTCGGGGAGCGTCAGCGTGCTCACAATGTGTTGTAGACACATTCCATACCTATCTTATGTCCCTTTATTTTTCCTCCATCAAAATTCGCAAGATCCTTAAATTAATTGCCGAGCGCGTTAGCGTGAGGCAACTACTCCGGGTTGTATTCTCGCAATATGCGTACGTACGTACGTGTCGTCACGCTTAAGAATGTCAATTAGTCACGCTTAGGAATGTCACTTCCGTCATTCGTAGGAAGTCTAGCTTCCGCTCCCCCGCAGCACTACCACTATTGGTAGTTATATTTGGTACATGATGGCGGGGCTGTGTCAGCACGCCGCAGAGCCGCTGATAACCCCTCCCGCCGCATAATTGAAGGGATCTTCTGATACCCTTGCCGCCAACCCTAACAGGAGGGGTATGACCAGCTCATTTCTTCCCCTGATGTGATGCTGGGGAACCTCCGACACAGCCCATAACCATCGTCCCATCCTTATAATTATTACGTCTATGGCTATTCCTTAGCTTACAGTCTGGGTTGGGTTGGGTGGGAGATTCGCTCTACCAGGTCCCTTGTGCGTGGCGGACCTGGACACGATGCTGACTGTACTGCCCACAGTCCTGCCGCCCCCGCCCCACCCCGCCATATACTGTTCGCGTGTTAACATCGTTTAACATCCTATTAAACTCCCATGCGCATTCCTAGTAAGCTATGAAGAAAGCTACCCGTCATTTTAGCCATGCGATTTTAAATACGAGTGCTACAGCCCAGCGCGTCTTGTTAAACCTTTGGTGTAAGCTACGTATGTCATTTGCTAAGAGACAGCTGGCTGAGTGCTCACCCTGGCTGGTGTCCTCGTTACTTACGTAGGTTACCAAACACACTACCAAAATGGTATTAGATGATCAACAACTTAGTAACTTTCCTGACAAGCTGTTGGCAAACCATCTTTGGTGACTTTTGCTTATGCCCTCTCATGTCTACGTGACATAGCCATACACTTTGATGGTTGTAGATAAAGTTGACGGAAGATGCTAAACACGAGGCTGGTTGTAGATAAAGTTGACAGAAGATGCCAAACACGAGGCTGAAGGAATACTAAACGAGTATAGGCACACCCATTCAGCATAGTGGTTTCACTGATTTCACCAAGAAAATGGTCTTCTAAGGTGCAAACACACACTAACGGCTCTAGCTAAGACGCCTATGGTTTTGGACATAATGCACTCTAGCAAAAGCATATTCTGTATTGAAAATCTTTTCTTCACTAAAACTATTTGCTTCTATCTTAGTTGTATATACCTCTTGTGCGTATTTGCACAAAAATTTTTGCCAAATGTTACTCGTTAAATCGAGACAGTCTAGTATGGAAGTCGTAACGTAACTTAACATTGGTGTAGGACCACACACTTGCACTTACCTCAATTTTGAAGAGTTTCCTTACGAGCAATGACTTTCCCGAGTTAACGAGCCCTGTTACTCCAATGGATGTGTATTGAGCAAGTGTTTCACGTAGGTCATGGACTAGAATGGTCCACTTTAGCCAGCGAGCTACTAGAGGCCGGTGAGACTCTCCAATGAGTGACAAAGCATCATTTTCAAAAATCGCATCCCACCGATCAATTAGACTCCCGAGAGAAATAGATTTTTCAAATTTTAGATTTCGGCAGAGCTGATGCTCCAATGAATAACTGATATATTGGTTACTGGCGGTAACTATTTGTTGTATCCCTTGCAACAGAAACTGAAGCTTGCCAGCATACATTCTGTCCTCATTATCAGGAAGTTGCTGGCTAATACCTTTTATATATTCTCTGATTTCAACAATAAGCTTGCTCTGGTTATTGCTCTCAAGTTTTGCTTTAAGGGTATCACAATTCTGGCTGAAAAGTGCCCACACTCCCACCGCAACTGGGGCAGTGTTTGAAGACAATGTTTCGGCTGTGGTCTTGGCTGTGTGTATCAGAGGAATGCGAATCTGTTGTTCCATGAATGCCCCCAAGAGAGAGGCACACACAGCAACATCTTCTTTGAATATCTCGTCAAGAAGCTTGAGCATCTGTTCATTAGGTAATGTGGCTCCCGGTGATGCGTGGTCACCTTCCATGATGTCTGTGTAGGTAGCTATCTTTTTCAAACCATCACTTAGCACTTGTAGCGGTGACCGAAAATGTGCGGTGGACTTTCCATATTTTCTTGGCGATACAGAATAAACCTCACATATATTTGCTCTGGTTACCACACGCAGGTCCTTTCCAAATTCAAAACATTGATGTGTCTCAGTTTGTTCCATCAGCCCATGTAAACACACAGCAAGAAATTTCACAATGTGTAAAGGAAATTGAACACGGGATGGATGTAATTGTGGATCAACAAAAACGGGAAATGGGAAGGGCACAGCCATTATCTGGGCAGCCTGCATTTGAGAACTTTTTTGCTGTTCACTGTGATCCTCCTTAGACTTTGTGGCTACAACAGCTTCAGAGTATTTGATAGATTGATTCCTTTTCTGAGGAGTAGATGAGCTTCCCGTTCTTGTATCCGAAGGCACAGATCTCTTTTGTGACGGATGCAGGTGTTGTGGTGGAATAGTACTTCGGAATACCCCAAATTGTAAAGGTATGGACTGCATAGGTAGCTGTTGTGAAGGGGTCTGACCCCCTTGCCCTTGAATTGACTGAAGCCACATTTTTGCCACTAGCAGCACGCGGTGAAAAGGTAGTACAGGCGGGACAAAAAGTTGATCTATTAACTCACCCTCATAACCAGAATAAGCACGGATGAAAGCCTTCAATGCTCCCATGATCATTAGTTGCGATGTGTGCAGGTTTAACTTCCTTTTCCTTAGAGCTTCAGCACACTCCAATGCAATCTCATGCTTTTGATATGCAATAGCTCTAAAAACACTTTCAAGTGGAACAACCTTTACTGCTTGATTAAGAAAAGATGCAATTGCTTTCAAACGCTTTGATTGTCCACTTTGTCCTTTCTGTTCTAGCAGAGCACAAATGTATGCCAGTTTAATTACCTGGCTTGGTGTATACTTTGCCATTTGCATCTGTCTTGGAGAGAATTCATGTGGTTCCTGCAAAGAATGGCAACAGTGAACTATGTAAACACCATCAAGCTCAAGAAAAATCCCCAAGCAGAAAATGAGATGCATAAGGGTTCACAGTGATACCAGGTTGTTAATTGAATACGACCAGTGTCGAGGGTTAGAGCTATGTAATTAACCAACCACTTGCTAATGGCCCATGGATGCATTTTAAGATCCTGTCCTTTGTAAAAGTGATAAATGATTAACCCCCTCAATCATGAGGACTTTAGCCTACGCATTATTGGTGATCTTACATTACACGTACCTGGAGAGCATTCACGGACTGACGAATAGGATTTGCAAAATGAGTGAAGAGTGCCAATTTCACTTGCTTACTTGCATCAATATCTGGACCTTTGTCGATGTCACTTCGAAATTCAATCATGTTTTGTGTCGTATCTTCTGCCATTGCACTAAATTCCCTTTGGTTTGGTCCCTTCTCATCCAGACAAACCTTGTATGAAAACCACAAGTTTTCTCCTTGCACTATTATAACTCTTTCACTTGGATATTCATGTATCTGAATGCCGTTCACTTTTGGTTTCAGAGCATCAACTTCAGTAACCATATTCGTAGCTTGACCTTGATTGGGCAGCTTATATTTTTCTTGCTTTTCCAGGTAGCTTCGAGTAATTTTCACCATGTAACAACCAGCTGTGTGCTACAGTTTGAATAAGAATACGAAAGGAGCACAGCAAGTAATCACCATGTACTGGACATAAGAATAGCACAGACTGAAAAACTACAACATCATTCACAGCCGCCCAATAAACTAAACATGAGCAATGACACACAGTAATATGTATTAAGTGCTGCCAATTCTGGAGCAGCTTTATTG
The DNA here is from genome assembly GCA_030341885.1 of Geodia barretti. Classification (NCBI taxonomy): domain Eukaryota; kingdom Metazoa; phylum Porifera; class Demospongiae; order Tetractinellida; family Geodiidae; genus Geodia; species Geodia barretti. The sequence goes on from CASHTH010000524.1 coordinate 19,150, forward strand.
TCTTCACATGTCACATCAAAAAACACGAGTACATTTTGACATTGCCTACGACTGAGGTTACATGTAAATAAACAGCTCACGCCACACAGAGAAAACAAGAAGAAAACAGATGAGACAGACAGAATATTAAGAAGAATTAGAGCGTCGGTAGACACCCTATATAGGGATGGCACGGGTCAAATCTCACGTGATGCAAATCTGAGTGACAATAATAACAAACAAGTGGGAAAATCATGTCTTAAAATGAAGGGGGGCATAGGCATGGCTCAAAATGAAAAGGAAGAACAAGGGGTCGTCGTCACACAGCTAAGACATACAAAAGCTACATGGCACCATCCTTATATACATATTTGTCTGATCGTATGTGCTTATTAATCAATACAACAAAGATATAGAGATGGTGCCATGTAGCTTTGTGTGTTTTAGCTGTGTGATGGCCCCTTGTTCTTTCCTTATTAATGTTTGAGCCATCCCTATATCCCCTTCATTTTGAAAAAAATGATTTTTCCACTTGTTACCATTAGATTTTTAATTATGAACAGCTATGACTACGCGGGATTTACTTATTATGGTAAGCTGGATGTGCATGGGGTTGCAATGAACTTGATTCAACTTGTTCTGACAGAGCAAGCACCATGCACTTAAGAAGCAAGCTTTTGGAGTTGGGTAGACAGGGACACTGAAACATCAGCATAGTACACAACTAATGGCGGCTGCTGAGCAAACCAACACATGTTAGCTACGCGACACCGTAACCAGCTCCCCGCATGTGTCATTGCACTGCGCGTGCATCAGAACAACGCCCCTGGCCCTCTGCATGCTCAGCACTTGCTGAGCTGCCACTTACATACGCTGCTGAGTTAGCAGGAAATGGCATCTGCCATGAAAAAGCTCAAAGATCAACCATAGGGACTTGCGACAAGAAGGAAAAGAGCTGATTTGTTTCGAACCCCGGGGAGGTGGATTGGAGATACGCGTATGTCTAACACCGCCGTGACAAAGGCTAAGTCCGGAGCAAGTGAGCCAGAGTAGGATTGCGCTTGCACACCTGCAGTGTAACCTGGAGACGTTTAGTTAAAAAAGCAGCGCTTCAAATGTTTCCAGTAATGGTTTGAAGAAGAAGAAAGAATAATATCATGATGATGATGACACCAAAATGGTGAATTCGCCTGTGAGCGCAAATTCTCGCGTGGAGAACTGATGGCAGGTATAATATACGTAGTCTTTGGGGATATGTATAGCTAGATATTGGCATGTAGAATATTGCTAGTGATTTTTGAAGGCATAATTATGGAGTCATTCTCGCTGAGTTTTGAGGCGTTATGTACACGGATCACGTGAGATTTGACCCGTGCCATCTCTATAATTATTCAAAAATGAAGGGGGATATAAGGATGGCTAGAAGCATCAAAAAGGAAGAAACAAGGGTTATTACACAGCAAAGATACACATAACTATATGAAACCATCCCTATATCTTTGTCTGATACATTGCCTATGAATCAATGGAACAAAGATATAGGGATGGTGTCATGTAGTTATGTGTATCTTTGACCCTTGTTTCATTCTTTTTTGGTGCTTCAAGCCATCCCTATATCCCCCTTCATTTTGATTGCTAACAGCTAAGAGAATAGCGATCCGATCCAGTTAAGATTCAGAACATGGTCCTTCAAGCCTGATGCTACTCTAGCCGACGAGATCTAGCTGGAATACTGATGCGCGAAGCAGTCAATCGTCGATTTCACGTTCAACCTTCGACCTACGGATAGCACTACCTACCATCGGCTACACCAGACCGACCCGATAGCAAGCGACACTCATGCCAGGTGAAGAAGAACAGACGAAGCAACTGCCCGCAAGAAGAGACTTAGAGCTGTTCACCGGGGCTCCGTCACGAGACTACTCAACCAAGTAGACGGAACGATTGCGTCATCAGAAGTACCCAGACTAAAGCAATCGCTAAGTAGTAAACAGGATACCCTATCAAAACGTGATGACGAGATGATAGAGTTAATAGTCATGGAAGAAGAACTAGAGCAGGAGGTTGAGCAAGCAGTTGTGATCAAGGAGAAGATTAGCCTCGCTTTGATGAGTCTGGTGACTGGGAAGTCATCAGAAGGAAGAGTGGGCCTATCGCCATGCATACCATGGTCGGTTGGGTTCTTTCAGGGCTGATCAACAACCAAGAAGTTACAACTCACGCTCTGAAGATTGACACCTGCACATTGGAACCAAACTTGGATAATCGGCTGAAGCAATTCTGGGAACTCGAGTCGCTTGGTATCACCAAGAACGAGGCTTCCGTCTATGGCAAGTTCGTACAGCAGATACGATTTGACAGTCAGAGATACGAAGTTAGTCTTCCGTGGAAGGAGCATCACCTACCACTCCCTGACTACCTTGACCTTTGCTGCAAACGTCTCATTGGACTGATCAAAAGACCGAAGCAAACTCCACAGCTGCTCAAGAAGTATGACGTGATCATCCGGGACCAACTAGACAAGGGGATAGTTGAGGTTTTGCTGCAACCAACATCAACAGTCAGCCATCAAGTCCACTATTTGCCACACCATGGAGTCGTCTGACAGGACAACACGACCTCAAAACTCCTGATCGTCTATGATGCCTTGGCTAAATCCACTGGCCCATTGTTGAATGAATGCCTCTACACTGGGCCTAATTTCGGGCAATCGAGCTGGAGAGTCCTCTTTCGATGCGAATTTTATCGCAGCAAAGACTAGAGTCACACCTGTTGGCAGCATGACCATTTATCGATGTGAAGTTTATTGCAGCAAACACTAGAGTCACACCTGTTGGCGGCATGACCATCCCGAGACTGGAACTACTCTCAGCCTTGTTACTGTCTAAGTTGATAACAAGCATTGCAGCCGCATTGGAGAGAGAGACGTCGCTCAACAACCCTGTGTGCTTCTCTGACTCCAAGGTCTCTCTTCTGGATAAAGGGGACAAATCACAAATGGAAGCAGTTTGTTGAGAATAGGGTTTTCAACATTCGGAACCTGGTCCAGCCTCAACATTGGAAACATTGTCCAGGAGCAGAGAACCCTGTCGACATACCCTCAAGGGGCATGCCTGCATCGACTCTCGCTGAAACACCGCTCTGAGGACCACATTGGCTCTACTCCGAGGAATGTCAGCCAGAGGAATACGATCCAGACACTTCTGCAGCCCAACTCCCCGATGATTGTCGGATCGAAATGAAACGTAAGGACGCTGTGGACAATACTGGACCAAATCTCAGCCAGCTCATCGCCCCAGAGGACTACAGCTCAGCCAACCGTCTTTTTCATGTCACAGCACTGGTACTTACGTTCGTGCATAATGTCCGGAACCGAGTCCACAACCCCTCAGTCACGGATGGGACGACCGCTTTGAGCGAATTAGAGCAAGCAAGGCTTCTTTGGATAAAGGAAATCCAATCCCAGCTTCAGAATGACGCAAGATTTCCCTCGTGGACTTGGTCTTACCCTGGACAAGTCAGGAGTGTGGAGATGTCGCGGCATGATGAACTCTAATCTCCGTCCGCTCAGACTCCAATTCTGCTGGACAAGAATCACCATCTGACCAAACTTGTTGTCATGGATGCCCACAGGCATGTGATGCACAACGGGGTTCAGGAAACACTTGCTGGGTGATACGGGGGAGGCAGTTTGTCCGCAAGCTGATCCATGGCTGCACCATTTGCCGCAGGATAGAGGGAGACCACTGTGCCGCTGTTCCCACACCACCACTGCCAGAGTATCGAGTTCGCCAGTCCCGGCCATTTTAGACCACTGGTGTGGATTTTCGCTGGCCCACTTCATGTGAAGACATCCAACCACAGCAGGACCTCCAAGGTATGGCTATGCCTATATACATGCTGTACTACCAGAGCGGTGCATCTTGAACTAGTCTCTGACTCAAGCACTCCTACCTTCATGCGGAGTTTCAGACGATTTACAGCCAGACGAGGGACACCCTCCAGGAGGATTTCTGATAATTCTGATAATGCAAAGACCTTCAAGTCTGCTGCGGCCGTGATCAAGGATATTTTGAAGTGTCCCGAAACAAGGGGATTCTTTGCCAAGCTCAACATTGAGTGGACATTCACAGAAGTAGAAGCTGTGCTTAATTCTCGTCCACTCACCTACGTCTCCTCAGAAGACGCAACGGAGCCACTCACACCATCTCACCTTCTGGTTGGATACAGAATCCTGACTCTACCTGACCCTACAATACCCGATGACTCGGACTACACTCCAGAGAATATTACTCGTAGAATGAGTCACCTATCCAAGACCTTAGGGAGATTCTGGAAATGCTGGAAGAGAGAATACCTACTCGAACTCAGAGAGTTCCATCGGTCAAGGGCGAGAGGGGGAGTGCTGTACACACTTCCGAGAGAAGTTGTCACTGTATATGATGAAGGACACCCGAGGGGGCTGTGGAGGTTGAGGATTTGACAGAAGGCTCCGATGGAAGAATTCGTGGAGTATATGTGAAGGTGATGTCCAAGAAGGGCCATATTAAGGTGCTCCGGAGACCTATTCAACACATTTATCGTCTGGAGGTTCGATCAGATTTACCTGTTCCATCACCTGAACCTCGTCAAGATGATGCTACCCCAGCTGCATCAGAAGACGTGCAGAGTCGCCCAGTCAGAAGAGCCACAACTCAAGCTCGGGATCGTGTACTGGGGTGCCTGATGAAAGATTGAAATATGTAATGTTGAACAGTCGCCTGTTCAACAGGGGGAGTGTAATGGACTTATAATCATTTCGCATTAGCTATCACCAATGTCTATTTATACGACTCATGTCACGTGATCATTGCAGTTGCCATGTGCGTCTTGCTAGTTGTACGTACGTGTGAGTTTGATCGAGAATTTGATTGATTGCTAACAGCTAAGAGAATAACGAGCAGTGTTGGTTACTCAGTAGCATGACTTCCAAGTTATAGGACCTGACACATCTGAATGATAAATGTAATCACCTAGGCAACACTATAGGGATGTAATGGGATTGGGGGTGTCAGCCTGCTCATACCTGTTTGCAAACTAAGCACCATGTATCCCATCCCTTTCTTGTCTTCTTTTCCTTTATACCATCCCTATATGCCTCCTTGTCTTCTTTTCGTTTATACCCTAGTCTACACTTAAGTACCATGAGTGCAAACCGGCAAACTGCGCATGCGCGGTGTTGCTAATTGATGGGCTGGGCTATTAGTATGTGTTTACTCATGGTCTCCCGCTAGTAGCTAGCGGAGAGTCTGACACAGGATAGCTACAGTAGTAGATAGCATGCGGGAGGTGTTACATGCCCATTGTTGAGACTTCTTGTGCCTCCAATGTATATACACAGAGCAAGTGGACCTGGTCGAGGTAAGCCTGTGCTATTTGCATATTGGCTTGTTCACTTGCTTTAAACGTCATAACTTTCGAACACAGTGCAGTTTTACATTTTCAACATGAAGCCAGTGTGGCAACGAACCAGTTGGTATCGCTATTTTGTTGTAGTGTTGCGCGTAGTCGCAGAACAGACAGACTGACACACGAACAAACACCATAACCCTCGCTGCGCATGCGCGCCAAACGTTAAAAAAGGTTTTGTAAACAACAAAAAAAAACTGCCTCAGGCAATGCAAATGGTGTTTGTGCCTAAACTGTCTCAGTCATCTAACACTGATGTAACAGCTTATCAAAAGAAACAAGTAAATAACGAACAAAGAGTCTCAGCTAATAAAAACATAGGATGACTAAAGCTATATACTCTTTATGGGCATTTCGCCCTAAATGTGTATTGCACACAATGCATGTGAATGTAAAAAAAAAAAGAAATGAGACAAGTCTTCGAATTAATGTAGGAATAGTATGAAAAGCAAGGAGACAGGAGATGGATGAAATAGTGCTGTAAAACTGGTTAGTTGAGCGAACTTGGAAGTCTTGACTGCAAACAATGCAGTCACAACTCAAAGGCAAGACCTGTGCATTAGCTGGCTCATGTGCTTAGGGTATGAGTCATACGTATACGAGGGAGCACACTCATGCTATGCAACAATACATGGCTTGTGTCGAGGAAATTTACACGAGCAAGCAATGTCAGTGCACCCTTCATCCATGCACTACTGCATCACATGCACTATATCATCCTTGTCTTGTCTCTTTGCTTTTCATACCGTCCCTATATATTCATTTTGAGAATTATTAACCCTCGACCCACACGACCATGCTTTCTGCAACCACGCACAACAAACAAGCAACCCAAGAACAATACCAACAGGTTCAGCTTACCTTAATCACATTGTGTACAGTGGAAGTGTTAGAAGTTACCACGGGGTCTTGCATGCTAGCAGCTAGCCAGTGTGAGATCCTACCTTGACTCGATTCTGCTAGTTTTGTGTACCATGGAGGCATTAAGTATCTTATCAATCAGTGTAGCAAGCCTGTGTCAGACACTCAGAGAGGAAGCGAAAATTGACAGCATCGCTGGTGGATACGAGGCTGATTGAAATGGGCTTCAGTTTCCTGGGGCGTTTCAGCTGCAAGTGGTTCCGCCGCCCTCGACAGAGTGAGTTTGTGATGGGGTTTGGATACAGCGAGTATGAAGCAGGTGAGCCTTAATGTTACACTATTGTAGTCTTATTGATGGTAACGCTACATTTGTTAACTCATTACATTGTAAGGGAATCTATTGGCTGAGCTTTGTGTCGACAAGATATTTCACTTCTGGCAAAAAACAGCAGCACGTATACATCGAAGCCAATGTGGCAGTACATAAGGACTAAATTTAGGAAGTGGAACTAAACAATAGGGCCCATAACAAGGATGCAATGTTGAAAACTATGAGGTAGAAAGGCAAAAGGCACAACAAACAAATCACCTGCACCCAGGACAGCTATTTTTCCAAGGAAAAAGAAGAGCTGCCCTGGGTGGGGCAGTCTAGGTGAGCGCTCTACCAACTGACCAGGGCAACTCAGCTGGTAGGGGTTCGAATCTACAACACAATACAACACAAGGCAAACCTCAAACGTTTTTTGAAACATAACTTAGTTACTTCTTTCAAGAAAACTACGGGATTTAAATGAACCTGAGGGCCTCAGCATTCCTCGCACAGTGAGGTAACTTTGTGGATGGCCCAAGGGTTCATTGAAATCCTGTAGTTACGGAAGTATACGAAATAGCTAACATTGATGATTTGCTGACATTGAATAACACATCGTTTAATTAGGCCACTGATGACATATACCCAGAGGAGCTTAAACTAAAAAGAACATCTGAATCACCAACAACACTGTCATACTTAGATATACATATAACTATAACAAATGGGAAATATTCCACGGCAGTATATGATAAACGGGATGATTTTAACTTCAAAATTGTAAATTTTCCATATCTAAGTTCCAATATTCCATCTGGACTAGCATACGGAGTTTATATTTCCCAATTAGTACGTATAGGTAGAATATGTAGTGATTACTCGGATTTTACGTTGAGACATTTCAAACTAACGGAGCGACTGATTCATCAAGGATACAGATACTCTGATTTGTGCAGGTCCTTTTATAAGTTTGCTAAAAAGCACGCACAAATTATGATTAAATATAGCTACAGCATACACAAACATGTGGAGGATGGTATATGTCTGCCAGCAATGGATAGATTCCTCAGTCGCCATGTGTCGCATAGATAGAATGTATATTTATAGTCACATATTTATTTTGAATAATCTATTTTTAACATTTCTATTTCTACCATTTCTACTATTATTTATATTATTTATATTTTTCTTACACGTGTATATGCTGTGCGTTATTTAAAGTAATCGAAAGAACTATTAATCTTATTTTAGGAGTTCTATTTTTTCTATTTTTCTTACACGTGTATATGCTGTGCGTTATTTAGAATAATCGCACGTTTTTATGTCTCCGTCGTCGTCGTGCTGCGTGAGTTTCAGAGTTTTTATATTTTTCTATGAGTTTATTGGTCCTTTGAGGCTTTCTATTTTTCTACCGGCTGTTGTTTTTATCCTGTAGCTGTCGTTTTTTGTACATGATTTATATCTATTTATTTTATAACTATGTGTAAGGGAGGTTGGGACACTGGGTGTGTAGGGAGAGTTGGGCCCATAAAAGACTCTTTAACCTACCGCCCCGGTTCTCAAGGCTGGGCACCCAGGGTCCTGCCTCTTTCTTTCTGTTTATATGTTATTGTCTGTGTTTTTGTACGCTTGGGTATGTTATTGTCTGTGTTTTGTGTGCTTGGGTGGGGGAGGTTCTTTCTTTTCCTCTGAGCTAGTATGCTATAAACATGTTTTTTCATGCTTAGCGCAGAGCAAACATATCCGCATACGCACAATGCCTGTTTCCAGGCCACAGAATTATGAATGGGCGCAAAGACACGAGAGCAGTTAGAGCTCACTGACACTAGTCACAAGCCAGAAACAATAGGAGAAACAGGAGCTCGCTCGTTGTCTGCTACTCTTTTGCGAAAGAGGGCACCGCCCACCCTTCGTGCACATGCACTTATGGATAGCTAGGCCATTGCTTCTTGTCTCCCTGTGCATATTGTAAGGAATTCTCTATAGCGTTATGTTTGTGTAGATGTTGTACATAGGTGATACATGTACATGAAAAACAAGGGTTTCAAAAGGGTATACTATTGGAAATCAAGAACCTCGTGTGGAGCAATCAGATTTTCGATTCACATTTTGCACTATGAAAAGTCAAAAAACTACACATACTCCAACACATCTGCGATTCTAAGAACCATGCCTATCTGTACATACAGTAGATTTGGTTTATACAAACCTCTTCAAAAATCCTTTCATTCAGTTGATCGGCCACAAACTGTGGATGTTGGTTTAACTCAATTGCAGCAAGTTGTTTTGCCTGTTGTTGCCATGACAGCCCTTGGTCCCTGCTCTCATGAGACATTACATAGCAATTTCCATAAAGAGTTACTGCTTCTTGACATGTAACAATTCTTCTCAATGTATCACTTAATTCATTTATTGCTCCTCTCATTTTTTGCGTTACCTAAATTTGTTTGACACTGTGATGGTGAGTATACATTATGGTTAAATTAACAAACCCGTGATTGGGGATGGAATGTTTGAAGAACAGCAAGATTTTGAAGAAAGGTCTTTATAAATGGGATATGAAAGAAGCCACCCTGCAAGTATACATTGTACAGCAGTTAAGTTCCTGCTCTCACAAGAATAAGAATATATGGCGAGCGAAGCGAGCCCACCTACTTGTATGAATGTCGGATAAACAACACACATACGTACGTACCTTAGGTAACTCAGATGCATACTTACAGTTTAGTATATTTTGAGGTTCCCAAGAACACAGAAGAGGCTATAAACCTCTAGACATCACATTTGCTATCCCTATACTTCCACTGGATAGTCACTATTCTGGCAAGCCACTAGGCATTGATTTAAAAGCGCTGTGGATCTACGACTTTTGACCACCTTCCTGCTCTCATAGATAGCCAATGTGAGTAGTCTCAGCAAAAACTGACCACATGTTGTACATGCACTGCGAACTTGTCATACCCAAAAGGCCCTGGCTAAAATATCTAACAGCCATAAGGGTAGTAGGGGTAAGTGTGCATCTGGAGAGTGAAAGAAACCATCACCTAATTTGCACGACTCTTTTAGGTTGTGGTCTATGCCATGGATTTTGCCACTTGTGTCTGATACAATACTTGGGGCAAGACAGGGATGATTTAGTGCCTGCGATGGTGTTCCTGTGCTCAAAGTGGTATGCACGTACTAACTTTCACCTGCATTTTCTCCATGCCACAACTACAAAGCAAAAATACTTTCACACAAATGCATAAAAAACTTTTTGTACCACTTTGGGTGAAAAAGTAGGTTTTGGAATTGCATCATCCGGTCCGACAAGTGCTTTAGTTTTACGGAATACACCAGGTGACACATTAGGGTGTTTGCTCTCATCTACATTCAGAAAGCTAAACAGCAATGGAACAATATCTTTTTTATTGAACACAGAGTGAATGGACTCCATGAACTGTGGACAAATTGCATCTTCTTCCTCCACCATCTTAATTTGTAGGAATGGTTGCCCAAAGGTGATGCAGATAACCCGTTGCGACAGAGCTTCTCTGTCAATTGTGCTATGCCACAACCGAGCACTCACACAGCAGGCCAGTATCCCGCCAAAGGAAAACCCTAAATCATGTACAAGTATAAACATAATACATAAACATACACTGCAAAAAGAATTTACCAGTGAAAACAATTTTCTTGTTGTTAATAAGCTCATCCGTGAAGAAACGAAGGGGAATTTGAACACTTTGCTGCCGTAGTCCTGATACATAGAGAACATACCCAACAAAGCTTAGCAACATCTACACATTATGTCTAACCTTCTTCAAAAGATGAAGCAGACTTAGTCCATTCAGAAATAGATAAATAACTTCGAAATGCAACATATAACACATCCTTTTGTTTAGCAATAAGGTAGGGTGTGACGACGTCGTCCCTAACTTGAGAAAATGAAACCTCTGTGAGACTGTGCTGTGGTCTCTTGCTTTCAAAAAAGGACAGAGAACTACTTTTAGAGCTTGATATTGCTTCACAGCAGAGGCAAGCGTGATATAGGGTATCTTTCGAGAATAGTGACGGTGGAGGAGTGTCCTTCGTTACTAGGGGTTTTGGAACATAACTACGCTCAGTAGCAAGCTTTTCAGCAGCTTTTTCTACTTGTTCCATTGACCAACGCCATAATGCCGTCGGAATGACAAGATGAAGACGGCAAAGCTTTTCAATATCATTCTTCACTTGACAAGTCTCTATATCGGCCCTTAAACCTGTTTTGATGTATAGTTGGATTGCATGTTTGAAGCAATTGATTACAGATAGCTCAGTCGAGTCACTGGCTGAGTCCAATGTTAGGCTGAAGGCTTCAAGTTGTCTCCTTAACTTTTCAAACTCCTCTGTGTCTTGTTTGTCTGTATGCATAATATGTAACATTGACAAATATTCAACAAACATTCTTAACTTACCTGAACTCTCCTTTAATTTAATATGTGTGGCTGAAAGAAAAAACATTCAAGTAAACACATTAATATATTCAGCCCTGGCTTTAAATCTTCAACTATCATAAAGTTAAACTTGCTAAATTCAATTATGTAGGTAAATGTAGGGATTAAACATTGTTTTTCACTGATTATAGTACGTATAGAGGCGTATTACTGTACGTGAAATATGCAATTGGTGAAGTACACGCTGTAATAGAAATATTTGGAGACGTTTTGCCTGTTCAGTGTACTGTGGAGGGATAGAACTACTCCGGGGATGTGTATCCAGTCCGACGTTGTTCTAAAATGCGATGTAGCTAGCAGTGCTTTTCAGGAGTATATATAGTCTCGTGCGCAGCCACCCTACACTCAGGGACGTCTGGTAACAATTGCACAGTCTCTTGGCTTTGATCCCGATTCTGAGATCACCCAATCAGTTTGCTTGCTGGTTTGACAAAACGTGGGTGCGACCAATGAACGCTCGCATACATAGTGTATATTACACCATTCTAAATTAGCTATACTGCTGGTTGCCTAGCCATCACTATCCCAGGCCACTTACGGTCAACAATCGAGACAGTTTTGACTTACAAACTGTAAGCAGAAGCAGTGCGGAGAGAACCTTTTCCAACCACCCACAATTATAACAACAAACTCAACTTTGAGTAAGCTGCAATAGTTACCAGACGCTTCTTTCCCGGTGGGTGGAGTGTCTGGACACGAGACTACTGTTGCAAGGGTTAACCACTTTAGTGCTTGTGATTTGGCAAAAGCGGTCACATTGGACATATACCTTGAGTTACATACGTAGGTATCCACATTGGACGTATGTATACCTTGAGATATAGGTTCGCTAGCATAGGTGTTTTTGATGATCATGATGATTTGATGGGGCGGTGGCTCTCTATCACATTTGGTCGGGACATCATTAGTATCATTTCTTCTTTTCATACTATCCCTCTAATTATTATTCCTTTAAATTCCCAGTATTTTTTAATTTATTTGTCTCCACTCATTATTATATACTACGTATATCTCTGTGAAAGGGGGCAAGCCCCCTAAAAATTAACCATAGCCCCCTAAAAAATTTATAACAGTTGACATGGTTGTCATAGAAATGATGCAATACGCATGTGTACAAAGTTTCATCTCCATATCTCCATGCGTGCTACCATTACCAAGTTTGAGTGGAGAGAAATGGCCTGAAGCAAAATTTGTTGTAGTGCAAACAATATGTGGTCATCATGGAAACGATGTAATACTCATGCGTACCAAGTTGCACCTCCATGCGTGCTACTGTTAACAAGTTTGAGGAATTAAGACGTAATTTTTTACAACTTGTGTGGAGGAAAATTTCCCTACCACATCTCATGCACTAGGCTATCCCTGTTTTGTCTCCTGGCATTTACACTTTTTAAATTTGAATATTTACTGTATACTAAGTACTGGTGATAGAAAAGAAAATCTGGTTTGGGGGGAGAGAGTTCTACAGTAGAATTTTGTCAACAGTTCATCGTGGAAGTGATTGTCCCAAGCGCATTTCCACATAGTGTCTCGTTCTTGCTAAAACGAGATTGTTGCCTATCGCAAATTTACGTAGCTCTTGGTTATGTGGAAGAGTGCATAACGTCTGTAAAGGCGTTTCACAGTGTTATTATGAATGACAGGAGGTGCCAGAACTCATCTAACTGCAGATGTACTCTCACTATCCCCATACCTTCAATAAAGTGGGTTACCATGTAATACGGATAATGTAATACGCCACGTTTCTAGACCAATGCAACATATTTTCTGAGAGTGAAGCTAGCGGTTTAAATATTTCACGCGTGTTTTCGTGTGTATTTTGAATCACTTATGTGTGTCCCTCAGATGTATACCGCATTCAGATGACTAGGTGGGCTCATTTCGCTCGTATGCACTTTGCTCATGTGATTCTTATCCAACAGCGGAGGCATGTCCAACCTCCGCTGGGTCTGGTCGCTTTTGAGCGATTCCTTTGGCTTTGGTATTATAATTGGGAGAGAGAAATTGGAAGTAAGCTCCGCTTGATAGACTATGCATTAGGCCCAATTTTTTTAATATTATACAGCGGAGGACACTTTCGTTTGGCGGTGATTAAAGCATACAGTTTTTGGTACATTGTTTGGGCGGTTGTTGCGAAATTTGCTTAGAATAAGAAACTTCCTGATTGGTAGTTTGAATTTTCAACCTGGAAGTCTAAGAAATCGCTGAAAGGGCCCTGACCTTTTCTCCTTTGTGGGTGGAATCAGGGCAACAAACTCAATGCGGGTCACTTAAAAAAACCGACAAATTTTCATGCGTGAGTGCGTAGGAATGCAATTTGTAGTGAGGAGAGCTATGCCTCATAGAGAGTGGCTAACATGGAGATTTTTACAAAATACTTGACACACCATCAACATAATGTTAGTACAAAAATGCGATTATAACTCTAAGAGCTTCACTTTGATATCCATTGTGTTCATGGGGAAAACTCAAGCATTTGCAAAAACACCCAACAATATATGTAAAATATGAACAGAACTTAGTACTAAGAGCTTAACCATTGCTTTTTCATGGGGGAAACTCATAAGATGTGCAAAACCCCCAACAAACTCGACAACTCTGTACGCACAATAAAACATGTTATAAGTATTGAAATGTCTCACTGCTGCTCCTGCCACAGAGCCTTGTCATAGCTCATAGCTCAGCATTCGTCGAGAAGGGTCCAAACTGTGTTTATCGTTACAGATCCTCAACCTTCCTACAAAGGCCGAGTAAGCCTCTAAAACTTGGATCACTGTCAGCTCCTTGAACGTCAGTACCAAGGCCTCAGGCAACTATGCTATGAAACATGCCAATTGTTAACCCTCGGCGCGCATGCACACCGAGGGTTACAGTTGTCATGTGTCAGTCTGTCTGTTACCCGACGTCTCACTTCACGTGAATGAGCCAATATGCGTTTTCACACAGGCTAAAATTCTGCAGAGAACGTTTACCAAGCTTATTATTGAGCTAATAACATGGCAAATGCAAGCGAAAGATGTGCCTCACTTGGTAGTATGCTTACCTCGTCTGCAGCCTTTAACAGAAGGCGGTGTTCCTCAACTTTGCTTACATCGAACCCTTCTCTAGCGAGCGCGCGCGTCTTCGCCGAGGTTTTGCACTTTCATTTAATTCATGTAAATTGCCCATCATTCTCATCCTATTACATGTGACAACAGTGAGGTAGCAAGGCAAAGGCAAAGCAGAGAAGTCAACTGAACCCAGGACAACTCATTTTTTCAAGGAAAAAAGAAGAGCGGCCCAAGGTGGGATTCAAACCCTGCTTTCCAGGCGAGCGCTCTACCAACTGAGCTACCAGGGAAACTCAACTGGTAGGAGTTTAAGTCTTCAGCAACACATTTTAATTTAGTCCTGCAGACTGTTGTGTTGTTAAATTGGGTATTAAAAAAGATAATGTACTTGCAGCACACAATGGTTGAACCAGGCCATAACAGAGGACAAGGAAGCTATACATTCCTCTCCTTGCTACTGTGTGTTGCAACGTTGGTTGATACTGCCTGAAGTATATACACACATAAGCCAACACAATTCTGCTGTCAACTGCTGTGCATGGCAGCAAAATGATCGGTTTGGCTGAGCTGGTGTTTTACGTGCATAGTTTCACCTGTAGGGGGTTACCCTGTCTACGCTACACCATTCTTGGCACAGATCTAGACTCCTCCCCCCCCCTTTTTCTGCAAGGGATGTGGCTACACCACATCACTCCAATAGGGGATGTCAATTTGTGCTTGTTCCAGCCAAGTTGGCACAACTCCTAACAGTTTAGGGCATGGGGGCGAGCGGCTGTATCTATCATGTACGTAGCTACTGTAGCTAGCATTACCTCGCATCTCGTCGGCGATACCTTTCGTACATTTATCGTTGGATAGAGCATCACATAACTTGTCGAATACACCAGAATTTAAGCGCAGAGACTGCAACACTTCTTTTATTATAGAATTGCCTCGCTCGTCCCGACCCAGACCAGTGTTGGTAGCTTTGCAGAAGGCATCTTCGGAGATAACGTCTTCTTGGAAGAGGACAGCGGGTATCTCACCTCTGATCACAGCATCTTTAAGAGCTACCAAATGTCTTTTAACAGCAATATACTCGGGAGTGTCATAGGCGGCCATGGTATAGTCTCGTTCCCCAGACCCCGCCCCTCTGCTAGGGAGAAAGGTGATCCCACTTTCATGCCCAGACCCCACCCACAAAAACTGAGGGCTTATTCTGGGGCCACGAGGCGGCCTCGACTATATCAGAATTACGCGAGCCTGAAAAATAAAAACGATTTTCCTATAAACAAGCGACCTTGGAGACACAAGAAGTCACATGCTATCTAGTGTAGCAGTATCCCATGTCAGACTCCGCGAGCTAGCGTGGAGACCACGAGTAACCGCATACTACTCATAGCCCAGCCCATCAATTACCGGTACCGCGCAGTGCGCCGAGGGTTTTCATCTTTTTAGAGGAACCACCATTACTAGGCACAAACCAAGTTTTTATTGCCCGAGGCTGTTTTACAAACTTGTAGTTTACACAATGATTACAATAAACATTATTATGTGTATATTATACAAAGTTTCTTTATTCTGCAATAGTCTAAATTGTCATATTATGACCTAGGACTATTTTCGCTGTTTTTTGTTGTTTACTTGTAATCTTTGTGCATGTCATATCTTACCTTGTTTTTGAGATATACATGTTGAAACTGCAATTTTGATAACAGACCTTTTAATCACTTACCAATAGTAATTGTAACCCACTTCTTAGGTAGATGGCTATTTTGACCATATTGATAATGTCAGAAGTACGATCTGAATCTGATTGAAACTGAAACTGAAATGTGAAAATCTCAAATGTATGAGCACAATTGCTGGTTAATGTGTCATCGATCACTCTAGGAACTCATGCTTTGAGCATTTCTTTGCTTTGCAGCCTTGCTAAGAACATGCACACACATGGTGATTGCACAAACGGTTAATGTACAGTGTAAGCAGGTCCCAGCTGTCGCACACACTATGGCATCAGACTGACATGGTTCTTCAACACCAGACAGCTGTGTCACACACTATTGCACCAGACTACTGTAGTCATGTTCACACCACTGTAATGGTCATGTATGTTGTTGCCCAGATCATCACCAATGCGCAAATGGTCACAGCCTATAAAAGTGATGTTGTAAAATGTATTATAGTCTCGGTTCCTAAGATTGCTGTCAGTCAACAACGCGCTCAACCGTATTGCGCGAGCACCAGTTCTTCGGCGTTCGTCGACCAGATTACAGTGGCGTAGTCGGCAGGATATGGCCGACGGAGAAGAGCCCGGGGAAGAACCGAGAGCCGCTGCGGAGGGTGTCCACACTCCGCCCTCATCACGACCGCTAGTCCTCCCAGAGGTGTACGACGGAACGAGCAGCTGGGACGGGTGGGCCTTCCATTTCGAGAACGTCGCCGCCGTCAACCGATGGGATGATGCGGACAAACTGAGATGGCTCCGAGTTCGTCTCACGGGACGCGCTCAGAAGGCCCTCCAGCGACTCCCTGAGACGTCTGCGTCGACGTATGCGGCAGCCCGTGCCGCTCTGAAAGCCCGCTTTGACCCGGAGAGTCGCCATACCCGCTACCAAGCCGAGTTTCAGGCGCGCCGTAAGAAAGCGACGGAGGGGTGGGCAGACTTCGCAGACGACTTGAAAGCATTGGCCGACAAAGCGTACCCCACGCTCCAGGACGAGGCTCGGGAGCAACTGGCCATCAACTCGTTTCTACAGCAACTGATGCCTCCGCAGGTCGCATTCAGCGTAAAACAAAAACGGCCGGCTTCACTAGACGATGCCGTGGCGGCAACACTAGAGCTGGAGTCGTACGTTAGCCCTCCGACTGCGGGGGTTTCCGCTACGCAACCCGAGGAAGCTGTCTGCTCGCCCGTAACGTCCGAAGCCAGACACGTGGAACAGCTGACTAAAGTGGTGAAACAACTCGCGGAACAGGTGGAACGTCTACAGACAGCTGCAACCCGCCCTCAACAAAGGAGGATCCGTCCGTTCTCCGGAGAATGCTGGAGGTGCGGGCAACCTGGCCATATGGCACGGAACTGTCGTCAAAACTCGTGGAGGCAGCCGGAAAACTGACTTCCTCCGGCGCCAAGGACCAATCGCCGGAGGATGACTTAAGTCAGGTCCAACGTTTCGAACACTCAGCTTATGCCTCACCTGCCTGCCTAAGTGGGTTTCGCCTCACAGGGTCCCTCAATGGGATCGCAGTGTCAATGCTCGTTGACACAGGATCAGCTGCCACTTTGCTTCGGCTGGACGTGTGGGAACAGATTGTGACCCGCAACCCATTGCCCCTCACACCCTGTCCATCATTACGACTTCTCGGAGCTGGAGGAGAGCCATTGACTGTCCATGGTCGTAGCCAAATCACCCTAGGACTAGGGTCAAACACCTTTGTCGTGGATGCTGTGGTGGTCAACCCTCTCACGTCTCAGGCCATCCTTGGCCTTGACTTCCTCGTTGAGCAACGAGCAACTATCGACCTGCCTAATCGTACCCTGCGTCTGGGAGAGAGGGGCTGTAATATCCCTCTAGAATATCCTTCATCGTCAAGTGGCCTTGCTACTACACTACCAGTCTGCTCCACCGCTACAGTGGATGTCCCACCCAGGAGTTCTATGATAATCACTGGGTCAGTAGCTGGAACACATGAAGGTCTATGGCTCCTTGAGGAGGCTCCCAGGAAACAACTACCAGTTGCAGTTGCACGTGGCCTGGTGGAATTGTCATCAGTGGAACTCCCCGTCGTTGTCCTCAACACTTCTGAAGAGACCGTGACTGTCTACAAAAACATGGAGGTTGCTACCCTGCAAGAGGTCGACAAACCAGCTACATATGAAGTGGGAGCAGTAGACGAACGACAAGCCACAGCAGTGGAGGAAGACAAACAACAAGTTCTCTGGGACCTTGTTGAGAATTCCTCAGCTGACCTCAGCCCGGGTGAGAAGGAGTTATTCTACAATCTTTTGCTGTCCTACGCAGATGTAATTGCATATTCTACCTCCGGTTTGGGGAAGACAAATGTACTGAAACACCACATACCCACAGGGGACGCTGCTCCTATTCGACAATCCGTCCGTAGAATTTCCCCACACCAACGACAGGATGTCCAAAACATGCTCACACAGATGTTGGAGGGAGGAGTAGTCGAGCCGTCTGCAAGTCCGTGGGCATCGCCAATCGTGTTAGTGAGGAAGAAGGACGGTTCGACTCGCTTCTGTGTTGACTACAGAAAGCTGAATGACGTCACACGCAAAGATGCGTATCCACTTCCACGGATAGATGCCACTTTGGACGCTCTGCATGGGTCCCGATGGTTCAGCGCCCTCGATCTCCTAAGTGGGTACTGGCAGGTAGAGGTAGCGGAGATGGATCGAAGCGTTGGACCTGACTTAAGTCATCCTCCGGCGATTGGTCCTTGGCGCCGGAGGAAGTCAGTTTTCCGGCTACGTACTCAGAGGAAAAGAGATGGGTGAAAAGCCGAACTCTACCTATAAACAAGCGACCTTGGAGACACAAGAAGTCACATGCTATCTAGTGTAGCAGTATCCCGTGTCAGACTCCGCGAGCTAGCGTGGAGACCACGAGTAACCGCATACTACTCATAGCCCAGCCCATCAATTACCGGTACCGCGCAGTGCGCCGAGGGTTTTCATCTTTTTAGAGGAACCACCATTACTAGGCACAAACCAAGTTTTTATTGCCCGAGGCTGTTTTACAAACTTGTAGTTTACACAATGATTACAATAAACATTATTATGTGTATATTATACAAAGTTTCTTTATTCTGCAATAGTCTAAATTGTCATATTATGACCTAGGACTATTTTCGCTGTTTTTTGTTGTTTACTTGTAATCTTTGTGCATGTCATATCTTACCTTGTTTTTGAGATATACATGTTGAAACTGCAATTTTGATAACAGACCTTTTAATCACTTACCAATAGTAATTGTAACCCACTTCTTAGGTAGATGGCTATTTTGACCATATTGATAATGTCAGAAGTACGATCTGAATCTGATTGAAACTGAAACTGAAATGTGAAAATCTCAAATGTATGAGCACAATTGCTGGTTAATGTGTCATCGATCACTCTAGGAACTCATGCTTTGAGCATTTCTTTGCTTTGCAGCCTTGCTAAGAACATGCACACACATGGTGATTGCACAAACGGTTAATGTACAGTATGTGAGACCTACAATACATGGGCCCACAGTACACAGGGATATATGGTACAAATACAGATAGTGTGTGTGTGCTGTGATGTGATACACACAAAAATACATGAAAAAAGCACACTCACCAAACAACTCAGATCCCAAATGTAGACAATAGGTACAGATTTCTGTGAATGCACTTAAGGGTTAACACATTTCTCATTAATTCAGTGAGGCATAAAGACAAGTACGGACTTAATATCTTCATCAAGTGGCTATGTATATAGGTGTTGAGGCAGCCACAGGGTAGCCAGTCTCATAGTCTAGTTCCTGACTAGTATCGGAATCTCTGAACTGACAAACATCTGGAGGGGTGAACACATTGGCAGCAAACGTAGGTCTTCTCGGAGATGACGATACACTGCTTTTATATGAGGTCTGATTATAGTCTTTGGTTCGGCCGTTTCTGGAAAGAAAGTCTGAGAGAATGCTCTCTGGCCTGTGAGTTCTTGAGTCATCTCATTCTCTCTTCATTACAACGAGCCATGCCATCAACGTCCAGAGTGGCCATCGAGAACTGGCTCTCTCCGCCTACTGATGGAGGTCGGAGGCTGTGTGAGTCAGTGAAGTCGTAGTTCCCCCCGTGACCTCGAGGTCTGAGCCATGACGGGGGTTCGACATGTCTGTCTTCTCTACCCAGTCTCTGGCTGTTGTTGTTGCGGGCATGTCTCGGGTGGGGGTTCGGGGCAGTTTCTTCTCTTGTACCCGATGCAGAATAGCGATCCTCGTCATCACTTTGGTGTTCAGAGGATATTTGCAGAGGGAAGTTTTCTCTGGGAATCAGCTTCCACTGTTTTCTCCTTGGCTTTTCCTCTCCTCTCTTCTCCTTGCTCTGCTGTGGAACTCTGTTCTCTCTGGGAGGTGGAGTGTTGCCAGTGAACTTGGTGGATCTCTGTATGCTGCTTCATCTCATCAAATGTAGTTAATATTGTACATAGCTCACTACTGTTTTATCTGGTTCAGAGTGACTGGGTTCAACTACTGACAGAAGTTGATTTTCTCTGTTGTCTTCTAAGTCTGAGCAAACATCTTGGAATATTATACTATGAACCAGCAGACTGCATAATTATAAAAAAATATAGAAGTAATTCACATGGCTATAGTAGACAGCGAGCCTTGACTGACTGTAGATAGCAAAGTCGTCTGAATGCGGAATATTCCCATAATTATAAAGGTTAACAGGCACATACTGTAATTTGAACACAGGAAATATTGAACTGCTCGCTTTGCTCGCCAAAAATGCGTACAATGTATATAGGCACAATACACCTGACTCGGAAACCTGTCTTATCATTACAGCAAGGCATACAGATAGGCACACATTACTACTCCATAATCCCACAAGTGGCTATGTAGGTGTTGAGGCAGCCACAGGGTAGCCAGTCTCATAGTCTAGCTCTTGACTAGTATCGGAATCTCTGGACTGACAAACATCTGGAGGGGTGAACACATTGGCAGCAAACGGTCTTCTTGGAGATGACGATACACCGTTTTTAGATGAGGTCTGATTATAATAGTCTTTGGTTCGGCCGTTTCTGGAAAGAAAGTCTGAGAGAATGCTCTGTGGCGTTCTTGAGTCTCTGGCCTGTGAGTTCAAGATGCTCTCGAGTCGTCTCATTCTCTCCTCATTACGACGAGCCATGCCATCAACGTCCAGAGTGGCCATCGAGAACTGGCTCTCTCCGCCTACTGACGGAGGTCGGAGGCTGTGTGAGTCAGTGAAGTCATAGTTCCCCCTGGTTGGGTCGTGACTTTGAGGTAGCCTGGGTCTGAGCCATGACCGGGGTTCGACATGTCTCCTGTCTTCTCCACCAAGTCTCTGGCTGTTGTTGTTGCGGGCATGTCTCGGGTGGGGGTTCGGGGCAGTTTCTTCTCTTGTACCTGATGCAGAATAGCGATCCTCGTCGTGTTCAGAGGATATTTGCAGAGGGATGTTTTCCCTGGGAATGAGCTTCCACTGTCTCCTCCTTGGCTTGTCCTCTCCTCTCTTCTCCTCCCTCTGCTGTGGAACTCTGGGAGGAGGGTGGTGGGGGTGACTGGAAGTGGGTCTGTTCTTACGATGGCCGGCTAGTCTTGCTTTCCAGAACCCAGGTTTATTGTTGCCTCCATTAGGATCGACACCTGCTGGTAACCACGGTCCTTGTGGATTGGCATCACCACGTGTCGTGCTTTGGTCTGGTTCCTTGGGAGCAATCACCTTCTGTCTCTCCGTTTCTAGTTTTCTGCGTACACTATGCAGGTTACGTAGGAGGTTCTCCATCACATCGTCCTCTGGTGCCCCATATGTGGCACTTACTCCAGATGATGATGGACGAGGCTCAGATAATGACTGGGGTATAGCCTCAGCTGGATGTGGTGGAGGGAGGTGTTGTGCACTACGGGAGGATCCCACTACATTCATACTGCTGCCACCGCTGACCCCAGCTTTTTCATTGGGTGCGTTGACAGGTTGAGGGACACCAGCATGAGCTGAAAATGAGCGCTGCAGCAGTTCCAGTTTTGCCGAGTCAGGCCGTCTGATTGTTGCTGTGCTGGTTCTCTGAGACTGATGTTCAGGAGGTACGCCATTGTTGTTGGGGTATTCTTGCGTCCCTCCCTGACCCCTGTTATTACTAGCAATCAGATGTTTGTGGTGGAGGGTCGGTACTGGAGGTGACGTAGGGAGTTGCTGCTGTGGTAGTTGAGGGTGACTAGGGATAGCAGTTTGAGCAGGAAACTGGGGATCCATTTTCCTGAGTGTAGGGATCGGTGGAGAACTGGATCGAGGTTGGCTCTCAACAGGCAACTGCTTTTCCATGTTCTCAATGAAAGTCAGTTTCTTTTTCTCTGCTTCAAGCTTGAGTGCCTCCTGTTGTCTCCACTCCTCCTCCCTCTTCCTCTCTGCCTCCTCTCTCTCCCTCTCTTCCTCCTCTCGCTTCAATGCCTCGTTCCTCATCTTCAGCTGCTTCTCCCCCTCTCTCTCCAGTTTGTACTTCTCCTCAAGCAGCTTGCACTCTCTCTCAATTCTCTCCGTTTCCAGTTTGTCTGCTTCACTCTTCTTCTCTTTCTCGCGTCTCTTGATCTCCTCTCGTTCCCTCATCTGTTGCTCTAGAGTTTCCTTGTAGTCGTCCTGGACGCTCTTGCTTCTCAGCTCCTTGCTCCGGCGAAACTCGTACGAGGATCGGGGTGAGTTTGGTTCATTGAAGCTACCGTCTAGGATCCCTGCAGCCCCACCTTCAGCTATCTCCCCCGGGAGTGGAGTGGTACTAGGGAGACCTATTATCATCCTCTCGTCGTTCACCTTCTTCATCTGCTTCAGGTCAGTCACCAGCTGACCACGCTTGTCTCTAATTGGAGCCCCACAGCCACCCTTCCCAAAAGGGTCATACACCTCCTGCTGTTTCCTTCTCTCAAACTCTCTCTTCTCCAGACACTCCTTTTGCTTGTTCTCATTCCTCTCACTCATCTGCTCCAACAGCTGGAGTCTGTAGGAGTCCTTCTTGGCTTTTGCCATTCCCTTCCCACTGTCGCTCTCACGAAGCACAAAATTTAACTCCTCCACTTCACTTGCCTCCATGGGTTTCCGTGGGGACAGTCGACCATTTGAACTCTTGTCTCGTGTAGTTTGTTGTCTCGAATCGGAATGGTAATGAGGCGGAATGTAGGGAGAGAGATAAGGGTTTGTGTTCAAGGATGGAGGAAGTGATGGAGGAGGGGGGTAATAAGGGTGGCCAATTTGGGGAGGAGGAAAGGGCGGGAAACTTGCTGGAGGGGGATAGGGGTATCCTCCATAGTACATGCCAGGCCAGTAGGGTTGAAGTGGTGCTGGGTGTCCGGGTGGTTTGGAGGAAGTTGCAGTAGAATCAGGTCCGAAATGAATGTTCCTCTCGGGAGAAAAGCGGACTCTTTCACGTCGACGAGGAGAAAGTGCTCGTGAACTGTGCTCCTCCACATTGCTGTAGCTGTGTCGCCATGGAGAGCTGGGCCTACCACGATCGGCTTGCTGAGGATGCTGTGACTGGGAGTGAGTGCCAGACGATATCCCTTCCCTCTCCCTCTCCTTGGCTGCTTGCTTATCCCTCATCTGTGCCCGCAGCTGCTCAGCATACTCTCTCTGTTTCTTTTTCTTGTCTGCCTCACTGCTCCCTGCCCCCAATGCAGCAATTCCACCCACCACAGGTGCTGACAGTGACCTGCTCCCTCCAGCCCTCTTCACATTACTCTGAGTTGGAGACGAAGGCGGTCTTGATTCCAGTCCTTTCGATTTGCCTTGTCCCCTTGCCCACTGCATAAGACCCTCTTCTTCTTCATCCCAGTGTCTCCTTTGAGAGGGATACTCTCTCTTCGGCTCCATCTGGCGCCCATCACGATCATACTCATGGTCAAAGTGGACTTGTCGATTACTTATTCCCCTCTCCTCCCACCTTTGCCTCTGAGGAGGGGTCCTAGCACCAACCCCTTGGCTGTAATCTCTCTCCCGTTCCCTCGCCAGTGCCCTACTTAAACGTTCATCTCCTGAGCAGCGATGGTGTTCCTCCAGCACATCATGAGGACCGCCTCTGTCTGGCCACATTCTCCTTTGATTGTCCGCCTCTCGTGATGTTTCATGTTCATTGACAGCCCGTGCTGGTTTGTAGTGGGGAAATGGTAGAGGAGGTTTGCTGTGTGACTGCAGCTCCTGATGTCTCTCTTGAGCTAGCGCCTTACGCTTTTCAGCAACAGAGCTTGGTCTTGGATATGAAGTAGTGCTAGGACCTGAAGTTGAATCATTGATGGTTCTTTCTCGAAATTTGTTGGAGCTCTGCTGTTTCAGGAAGGCTCGGTATTCTTCTTGCCTCTCTCTTCTCAGCTGGTCCCGACGGCGCTCCGCCGCACGGTCTTCAGGAAGTATTCCACCACCTCTGCACGTGAAAGGTGCTATGCATGAAAAGTGCCCCGCCGCAAAACATTTTTCTTCTTTACACAAACCTTACCTCGACTGGACGGCAGCCATTTCTAGGTTTTCCTTCTCTTGCTCAAGTTTTGCTCTGTGGGACTTTATAAAGGTTTGCGCATCTTCATCCATTCTCCAATGCAAGCAAGCGAGCATGAATTTCCCGCGTTTTAAAATTTCCCTGTGTGGCTGTATTTTCGTTATTTTGTTGCTTGTTGCTATGTGACGCAACAACGGACCGCTATTATGACTCCAATTGTGCGAACATGCCATGTGAACAGAGAAATTTCCAACTGGGAAAAAGAGAAGCCAGAGATATCGAGCAAGCGATGAGCTCCGAGAACATCGTGTCCGTGGTGCAGCAGTTCCTGCAGAGCTACAGGAGCAAAACGCCGACCAAGCTGAAGCTGGTAGATGCGTATCTGGCCTACATCATGCTGACGGGCATCATACAGTTCGTGTACTGCGCTCTAGTTGGAACGTTTCCTTTCAATTCCTTCCTCTCTGGCTTTATCTCGTGTGTAGGCTCCTTCGTTCTTGGAGGTAAACGCAACAAAAGTATCAAATTGTCGGTCAGTGTGTGTTTCTTCCTGCCCAGTGTGTCTCCGTATTCAGACCAACCCGCAGAATCGCTCCCAGTTCCTCCACATCTCTCCAGAGAGAGCGTTCGCCGACTTTCTCTTTGCTCACGTGGTCCTACATCTAGTGGTGATCAACTTCATTGGATAAACACTCTGCAGAATGGATGCATGTGGAGTTTCGCATCAATCAGTGAATTGCCCAAATTTATGAAATTTACATGAATTTTTGTACAATGTAATTTTGGGTATATAATTATACTCATGGCTCACAAATTTGACAGACAATCATTACTAGGAAATGATAGGAATATGAGAGTAGTATTTAGGTGGTTCTGACATGGCCAGCACTATATCTCTGTAGAGGTCATGTTTTAGTGCAGACACAGTCTTTCTGTCCAGCCCTGGTCCAGCCAGTCTGCCGGCTGCTGCAATAGCTGCCTCTCTCAGTGTCTCAGGAGGAGCCAGTTCATCCACTATCCCAGCTCTCTCTGCCTCCATTCCGCCATACCTCTTCCCCAATACCACTGCTGCCTTTAGCTCTCTCTGTGGGAGTCTCGCCCTGTGACATGGAGGAGCCTATGATGAGCCACTGGACAGCGTAGTGAGAATCCATGCATGTATATATACAGAGACAAGAAAAACCAGCTACCAAACTCAGGCCTATTATTGATTGGGAGACCACAACTCCCAGGTAACAAGGCAACAGCAGAACCCTTCCTTGCAAGTGTCACGTAATTGTGTGAGGCAATAAGCCTGAGTTTGACTCCTGGTTGAAGCTGGTTGTCAGTGATCGCCAAAAGACTACCATAATATCTGCACATACTTGAGAATCTCCGTCCAGCCAACTGGGAAATTGAGTCTAAGGTTTACCTGGGAAAAGATTGTATATAGCTACATAATGTATGCACAATAATAATGTATAATACCTCTGGGAGACAAAAGAAGCCCTTGCTGTTGTTCATGATGATATGGTCGTGACAGAGACCAAGGAGAGCTCCAGCAGCATAGATATGACCTGGTCACAGAACGCAGATTTGGTGGTTGATTGATAGGTAAGTGTATAGGCAAACCCCATGTTGCTATATATGGTAATAATGTCTTTGTGCATGAAGTGTCACCCTGCGGAAGATTGCAGTTGGGGTGGAAGCATACAATGTCGGGAATACTATATGTTATGTTTAACGTCATCTACAGTCCATCGCAAGACTATTGTTTAGCAGCTCCCTAACCCTCGCAGAAACTAAACCAGGGCATGTCTTAAGGTCAGGGTTAAAACTGGGAATGTGAGAGTCATATATAGAACAATGCCTTCTGATCGTGTAACATACCATTTACAGCAGCTACTGTGACAAGAGGAAAAGTGAAGAGGCGGCGAAAGAGGTCTTGAACATCTGACATGTATTTCATAAATTCACTGTAGCTGCTGCCAGCTAGCAGCTCCAGCTCCAGTCCAAGAGAAAAGTGCTTTCCTTCAGACGTTGTCACCATGCTTACTGCATCCTCATAGCTAGGTGGGTGATTAAGATAAACTCTAGGATGTAACATACTCTCATTACCTTTCCACCTGATCCAAGGCCTTATGGAAAGCGTCCAAGAACTCAGGGTTTACTCTGTTTTCTTTGTTCTCACTCACCAAGCGCACAACCACGCACTGGTCCACTTTCTCAACAGTACACCGTCTCAAAGGTACATTTTCAGAGGCTCGCCTCAGTCCACAGAATCCGAGTCTGTGCAGCAGAGAGGACCGGGAACGAAGAGAGAGTCGAAACATTTTCCCCAAAGGCGCGGCACACGCCCACTGCGCACTCTGACGACGCAAGCATAACTCAACGCATGCGCACTACGACGAACGTAGCTAGCTAGCTAGAGCTAGAGCTACGTATGTATAATACCTCTCCGCTCCCGGATCCCAATGAGCATTGAAGAGGAAACGACATTATGGATGTAGCTGTAAGCTCGGCTGAAAATGTGCTACACGACTGTCCTGAACTTCGGCCGTTCCTACTCTTCAACGCACGACTCACAGGTACTACTATCGGATCTGGAGCCTATGGCTGTGTTGAAGAAGTGGCCATTCCTGGAGCCATCTGTGCTGCTAAAAAGATCCACAATATATTTCACGACCCGGCACAGGTCCCCGCCGCTGCTATACGCAAGGCTTTTAACCAGTTCGTCAAAGAATGTCAACTGATGAGTACCCTCCGTCACCCCAATATCGTGCAGTTTCTGGGTATCACTTTCTTCCCCGGATCGCAACTGCCTGTTCTTGTAATGGAGCGACTGCTGACGAGTCTGCACGATTTGCTAGAGCCAGAAGTGGATCCACTATTATCGGCTAGTGAAAAGCAGTTTTTCCCACTCAGTCTCAAGTGCTCCATACTGGAAAACGTGGCTAGCGGCCTTGTCTACCTCCACGAGCGATCTCCGCCCGTTATCCACCGCGACCTGTCGGCTAGAAACGTCCTTCTAAACTCAGCGTTGGTCGCAAAAATCGCCG
Organism: Geodia barretti; assembly: GCA_030341885.1. NCBI lineage: Eukaryota > Metazoa > Porifera > Demospongiae > Tetractinellida > Geodiidae > Geodia > Geodia barretti. The sequence continues at coordinate 46,503 of CASHTH010000524.1, forward strand.
ACCTCGGCGTTGCGCGAATAGTTCCTCGAATGACAGTCGCAGCCACTATGACCAAAGCACCTGGGGCTGGTGTGTACATGCCTCCTGAGGCTCTAGAACACCAACCAAGTTGTGAAAGGAGGAGCAAAGAAAACGACCAAAAATCGAAGTATGACGCAAGCATTGATGTATTCTCTTATGGCGTTGTGGCTATTTTCACACTATGCCAAACGTTCCCCTGCAATTTGCTAGCTCCCACTTATCGTGACAAGCAGAGAAAAATTGCAGGCCGTAGTGAGCTAGAAAGGCGTGAAAGTTATATGAGCATGATACGCAGTCAGCTAAAAGAAGGGCACCCCCTCCTTCAGATGATAGAGGGATGTTTAGACTTTCCCGAGGACCGGCCTACGATTCATGAGGTACTCGGTCTGTTAGAGCAAGCCAGAGCTGTGATCAGGGATAAACATGTTGACATGAATAAGCTTGAATTGGTTCAAGCCCTTCATGCTCACTCCAGGAGCCAACAAGTAAACACATTGTTATTATGAACCTATGGTTTCACTGCTTTTCTTGCCTTTTCATGTAAGATTTTGGAGGAAAACCTCTATTCCCATGTGCATTTGTTACAAGAGAAGCTGATGAAAACAAAAGTAGAGCTAAGAAAAGCAGAGGAAGTTATAGGAAAATTGCAGCAGCAAAACATGGAGGTGGGAATCATTCACTATTGTCATCTGTCTCTTTGCAGGCTTATCAAAGGAAAATCATTATCCCATAAAAGAATGAGAGGAAATGTTCTTTTTTACAGTTAATAAACTTTCTAACCGTAGGGACAACAGCTGCAATCTAGTGGAACATGGGAGGAACAGCAGTTGAGGAGAACAAGAAAGCCCCATGTTGAAGTGATCATCCAGGAAAGACATCTGGAGACACAAGGGGTTAGTTGGTTTTTATACATCCATCCTTATATACATCTTTGTTTGTTTAGCTCTGTCTAAGAATGTGTAGCTAGGCACTCGTTATTGGCGTAGGTAAACTACAAATCACAGTTGAGGTTGTGAGTAAAGAAAGATGTATAGGGGGATGTATGATTGTTGTTTTCAGCTGAAGCATCTTTCTTGTTAGCTATATACTTGTTCCACTTATTTTTTAGTATGCGCTTAGCCCCACCCTTTTAGCGGTATATACAGAGCAGCGAGCGAGGGGCTGCACGCATTACGGTTCACGCACACGTGGGTGGAGATTTGTGCACTGCGGAGGATTTTCAGAGATCGCGATCGCACACACACTCGCAGTGCATTGTGGGGGCGGGGGCGATGGCCTTGACGTAGTTTGCAGTGCAATTTTGATGCTGTTTTATGCTTCTTGCGCGAAAGACTATATAGCGCGGTGATGCTTGTGCAAGTACAAAAATTAATCCAACATTCATTATACATGTGCTTTGTTATGAAGGAAAGTTTTTTCGTTCTCTGAAGTCAAAGGTGGAGGTCAAATGGGGGCATAGCTAACAGCAGGTGGGCAGTAGAAGCCAGAAGTTTGATGGGTTGATTGTATGCACCATCAAGTGAAACACAAAGCATAATACAGAGGAGTAGCCAGAAAAGGTAAGGAGAATATAGGCTTACAGGAGTTGGTAGTGCAACAAGGGCTTGGTCTGCAGTGGGATAAAGGTGCAAGAATGTACAAGTCAGCAGTGGTGATAAAAAAACTCTTAAGAGCCCCACCTACCAGGCAACTCCCAGATAATCTTAGTAGTATCTTTCCCACAACAGGTCAGGTCTGTCTGCATTACCTCTATAACGCAGCAATATTTTTCTTGAACTGGGCTGACAGCTGCCTTTTTCTTGTCAGGGTCAGCATGATAGGAAGCCCTAGCAACTGCCTTACCAGAGTCTGACTGACAAGCCTTTATATTCTCGGAATCCTGCAAAGGCAAGTTTATTTAGAAGCCCGGGTGACAGTGACGACAGCGAGCGCGGTGGAGGGCCCTGCGATTGAAGGAACAGGGTGGTTTATCAGCCACGACTGTCAGCAAAGAAGTGGGGCTAGAGGCCAAGGGGATACAAAGGTTGAACTGGAAGGAGTGTCGTGAGGCACCCCTATTAAACAAAATGCAAATAGGCAATGAGGGAATGCAGACAGCTTGCAGGATCACAGAGATTTCACTCATGCGATCCTTACATAGAGCGTCTACCGATGCTCTGATACTTACCATAGGTTTCCAAATAAACCCTAGTTGTATGTTTCATGGTAAATCTAAATGCATACACAGGAGAGTTGGATGTCGCGTTCAAACGCTGTAAGCAAACAATACATTGCAGTAAAAATATCGGAGTAGATTTGTCTATATCCCATGGGGAAATTCGGCCAAGGACACAGGGGAACTAGGTTTGGTATGAAGAGTGGACTTGCATAGCCCTATTAGCTACTTTACTTTCTTTTACTTTGTATAGAAACACTGTCCGAGAAAAAATGATGCTGAAGTAGCTACTTCTCCAAGGAATATCAGAAATGTTAGGCCGCAGAAAAATGAAGAGACAAAGGTAAGAGGTGGAATGTGATCACCAAACCTCATAATATTATTTTGCATATTATAGCAATTGCTAGAAACTGGAAGATCTTACTCTATACAAGCTGAACGGCAACCGAAAGAGGTATTCTAAACAGTGCTTTTTGTCATAAGTAGCTGACAAAATGGAAAGGATATTGAAACACAATCACTACTGCTTTTTTGGAAGACTGTTTTCATCACATTACTAGTAGGCGAATGCATGGCATTTTTGGCGAGCGGTGGCGAGCACACAATGACTGTCTGCACGAGCCATCATAGAAGCGTGTTATCCTGACCCATGCGCAGGTATATAGCACATGTGAAAAAAATGAAATGGAAATGATTTTGGGTAAAAAGAAGCGCGTAACGAAGCCGCGCATGCGCGTACACGGTCGTCGGTCGGTCGTATATAAATAAATAGAAAAATTGCGCCGTTTGGACCACTAGGTTAGCTCGCTCCTGCTCGCCAATAAACCACCAATCTCTATTATTTTTACTGTGCTAGCTACATACGGCAAAAAACATCGTATCTATTATACATGCAGTGCAATTCACAAGGCCATGTAATGAACCCATCCCACGCATTTGCTTTACATAGGCATAATTTCGAAAATGCTTATTTCCCCATAGTACGCAAAAATTCCTTTAAAGTGACATGAGGATTAGGTTTACCTGAGTATTTGTTATTGCATCCTTACACTTTCTTTATCTCAGAAAAACTATTTTGCTTCACTTTTCTAACTTGCTTCACTCGTCTTTCTTTTCTCTGATTTGCCGCAAGCCCCACTAAAAATAATAAGGGTAGCCTCAAGCGATAGGAATAGAGGCACAACATACAGAAGGTACACCTCAATATGGAGTGAAAAGCCCCTTTAAACAGGGTTGCCTAGGTCTTTTTCTGTGTAGATAACCAGACTTGTATGCTGTGGCATTGTTTGCTGGAAGAATTCCATAAACAGAGGATGCCTATATAGGTTATTGCTGTAGCGTATAATAAATCTACAGGAGAGGATTGCACTGCTAGTGTCTGGTGCACTTTCATACTCTTGGTTGCTCTGTGTCATTATTGTTGAGTGCAAGCGCAAAAACACTTTCTTGGTGGACACGTGGAGTTCACAGAGCCGCAGACTTAGTGTCCCAAAGGTAGGATAGTCCAAAACCCGTTCTTCTATCCTGGACATGGCACTAATGCATGGTGCAGGACAAGACATAGAGCAGTCCAAAGGTCACATTCACTTGCTCTAGTTATCGACTTAGACATAACCATGCTTTCTGGGCTGTCTATTTTTCCAGTCTAGAATGCTTGTACACATTATCCAAGTCTGATTACCTGTTGTCTAAGTCGATACCTAGAGCAAGTGAATGTGACCTTTGAACTGCTCTATGTCTTGTCCTGCACCATGCATTAGTGTCGTGTCCAGGATAGAAGAACGGGTCTTGGACTGTCCTACCTTTGGGACACTAAGTCTGCGGCTCTGTGAACTCCACGTGTCCACCAAGAAAATGTTTTTTGCGCTTGCACTCAACAATAATGACACAGCGCAACCAAGAGTATAAAAGTGTGCTAAATGTTCACCAGACCCGTTTTTCTCCTGAGGTGAGGGTCTGGGTCCAAGACTATTCAAGAATTCTATACCATTAAGAATTTAACATTGGGTGAAAAGTGTACAAATTGTGAAAAATTATACTCAGTAGTAGCTAACATTAGTGGTTCGTCCTTGCACTGAAGTTTTGCTTCCCCCAGCTTGCCATACAATGCTACTCCAAAAAACCGGCATCTCAAGAAATTGTCAGGGGATCTGCAACAACTGATGGTGAAACTACTTACATCACCCTGAACGAGTCCAACTCAGTTTATGGCTATAAATGGAGTATAGAGAAGTGGGAACAACTTCCATCATGTGTGTATTTTAATTCTGGACTAGTTATCATCAGTGGCGAATTAGCAGCTGTTGGAGGATGGGATGGTTGTCACTGTACGAGGAAGATCTTCACTCTACGAGAGAGAAAATGGGTCGTGGACACTCCTCCAATGAACGTGGGCCGCTCCCATGCTGCTGTACTTAAGAGTGGTGACAACATCATTGTAATTGGTGGGTTTGATAATGGTCGAAGCTGGACTAACAGCGTTGAGCTATTACAAGCAAGGTGTAGAAAATGGGTCAAACTAACCCCCCTTCCACTTCCCCTCTCCAACCCTTCTGCCACAATGTGCGGCAATTTTGCACATGTAATAGGATCAAGTGGTTGTGGTTGCTCGTGTTTCCTTCAAATCCCACCACCAACTGAAAAACCAACTGTGTCACATCTCATTTCGTGGACGCCACTCCCTCCACTACCAGTGAATGACTCAACTGCCACTACTCTCTGTGGACAGCTAGTGATTTTTGGTGGAAAGCAGCGTGGTATGTGGGTCAACTCCATATGCCAGCTCCTGGATGGCAAATGGGTGGAGATTGGTTCTATGTGTAGTAGCAGGAGTGAGTGTTTACTCGCTAGCACATCACCAGAAAAGACACTTGTACTTGGCGGGTGGGGAGCACAGAAATTTGTTGAAGAATGTACTGTTATTGTTGCATAAATATGTTGTTGTTACAAAACTATTGGCACATACACAGTCTTTTACTCCCACAGTTTTTACTCCCACCTTTCGTTTCTGCCTTGCATTCCTTCATCGACCTTAGGGTTGAATAATAGCATTGCTAACTTACAATGAAAAGCACTGAAGTGCAAACCCTCGGCGAACTGCGCATGCGCGGTATATTAGTATGCGCGGTCTCCCGCTAGTATATAGCTCGAAGAGAGTCTGACAAGGGCTAGCTACAGTAGTAGATTAGCATGCGAGAGTCGATACACGCCCTTCGTTGTGACTTCTTGTGCCTTCGAAATACACAGAACAAGAAGACCCGGTCCTGTGCTAAATATAAGCGCATGCGCATTTTCCGCAGCGATAAAAATGGCCGACTACGCATTAGCCGTACAACGGTGGAAGCGTTCTAGCTTTGCAACGGAGCGTTTTCAGAGAAAACCGTTCGAATTTTCTGACCTTCATTGCCCGTTCGGTAGGTGGTATCCTTTGTGAGACGAAAGAACACTCGAGAAGTGAGATGAAGAGTAACAGACACACAGCTACAGACAGACAAACCCAATGAAAAGCACTAAAGTGCAAACCCTCGGCGAAGTAGCTCGCAGAGAATCTGACACGGGCTAGCTACAGTAGATACAAGCACGCGAGCGAGATGACTTCTTCTGCCTTCAAGATAGACAGAGCAAGCGGACCAGGTCGAGGTAAGCCGCCTGTGCTAAATACAAGCGCATGCGCATTATCCGCCAGCGATAAAATGGCGACTACCGACATTAGCCATACAATTCTGGATGCGCTCTAGCTTTGCAACGAAGCATTTTCAGAGAAAACCGTTCGAAATTTCTGACCTTCATTGCCCGTTAAGTAGGTCGTATCGTTTGTGAGACGAACAGGCGTTCCAGAAGTGAGATTGAGAGTAACAGACAGACAGACAGACAAACCCAACTACTGTACCTTCGATGCGCATGCGCGCCGAGGGTGTAACTACAGTACCCTCGCTGCGCATGCGCGCCGAGGGTAATAACTTCTGTAACCCTCGCTGCGCATGCGCGCCGAGGGTTAACTATAAGGCTCGTGAGCAGCTAGTTCCAAATTGGAATCTTTGAGCACAAGTGTGCCACGTTTATAACCCTCAGCACACATGCGCAGCGAGGGTTACGGCGTGTGTGTGTTTCGATGGCGCTACAAGCTACGAGGTGGCCTATTAACGATACTAATGGCTGCAGAACTACGCGAGCCTGAAAATTAAAAAGGCCATTTTCCTGAAACAGCTGTTTCGAGAGATATGCCGTGCAAAGTCTAACTATTTTCTTTCTTCATTCTTTCCACATATACCTCTAACCTATGGAATTCATTAACCTCCGCCACATCTCTATTATCATTTAAACACAACTTAATCAATCACTTGAGCACAATGTCTTAATCCTTATCACAATAATATTATGGGTACATGTTCAATCATAGTGTTTACCACATGTATTGCCATTGCATAGTGCATAAATGTTTGTAAAGAAAAAAAAAGGAAAAAAAAGAAAAAAGAAAGCAAGCGAAAAAGCCACCACGACCTGATCCGCTCGCTCTGTGTACCTTGGACGCTCAAGAAGTTACAACAAAGTATCGACTACCGTATGCTATCTACTTGGTAGCTAGCCCGTGTCGGACTCTCCACGAGCTACTAGCGTGGAAACCACGATGGAGTAAACACATACTCTTGGCCCAACCCATCAATTAGCGGTACTGCACATGCGTAGTACGTTGAGGGTTTGCACTTTCATGAGGAGAGCAAGGTGAGAGGGAGAGAGAGACAGAGAAAGACAGAGAGAGATGTATGTGCGTGGAGAATGAATCAAATTTTTGAGACTCAGTCAGAGTTGTGAAATAAGATGAGTCCAGCGAGCGTAGTCACACACAAGGCTGGTAGTGCCACACAAGAGGATGACTAGCTATACAGTGAAGTCATGCATGACACCAAACTTTTGCATAAATTTAGCTCAAACTTGATATGATCCCTACAAAACTGTTTCTCTGTATAGAAAGAGATGGATCATGTAGTTTTTTGTTACCACTTTTCTTCGTATTTTGAGCTTCAAGCTGCAATTTTGATGAATGATTCTTTCTGTGTAACCTAGGCATTCAGGTATAGATGGCAACAGATCTAACTACATAAACCCGCAACCAAAATATTTGCCCACAAATGTGTATGTCACATGTGTGTCTTGAGTTTACACAGAAAAATTATTATGTACCACTGATATGAATGCATTTGTTCTATGAAGGTGTACGTAGCTAATCACGAATATGTAAAGCCGCCGAAGAACTAAAATAGACTCAGACTCATTTCACATGCGTCTATTGTATGGTAGATGATGTAATCCTAGGTGATGTAATGAATGCTAGAGCTAGACTAAGACTACACGAATTGACAGCTCTACAGCGAAGAAGGTCTAGTTAACATTTTTTATCAGTCACATAGTCTTTTGTTGTGAAAAATGCTTTAGCCTCTTTAGACCTTGCTGCATGTCTCCTCTTCAGTCAGAATGTAGTGTCTCAGGCCGAACTCTCGACTGAATTAATGCTCAGATGACTTGAGGAATGCCTACGTTTGGTGGTGCATTCAACTGCATTATAGCAAGTGAAGGATGAAGGAGCAGGTATATACCAGTTTCTGGTCAGCTCTAGCAGAGCCAGAGAGCAAGCCGCTACCTACTTCAGAGAAGAATTAGATTGAGACGGAACTTGCAATGTTGCTAGACAATTGGATCTGAAAGGTCAGAGGGTTACATTTCAGAGGATGGTAGCTTCAGTTCTGGTCATCTAAAATGGGGCGGACGTGTACCAGTTTTGGTTTTAGCAGCTCTTCTGGAGCTTTGGTGATTCAAACGCTGCTATTACATCATCTGCCTCGTTCTTTAGTCAATCCGCGCTCTCTTTCTCTGAGTCTGAGAGCACGTGGGGCAGCATTCAGTATGGTGAGGTAGGCTGCTCTGAGGTCTGCAAGTCTGATCATCCGCAAGTCAAGCCAAATTTCGTTCACATTAATTGTCCGCTAGTGCTAGTTGTAGCTAAACAACATCAGTTGTTACTTAGAGAGAAACTAAATTAATGTCAAAATATCTTTACCCTGGTTTGCTATACAGCATGAGTGAGGGAGAGACAGAGAAGTGAACATGAGAGATAAATTAGTGATTCAATAACGATTTAAAACAACTGTGAAGACCCTGGCCATAACGTATTATACAATCAACACTAGTGAAAATTTGATACTGCGCATGCGCGTATCCGATCCCAACAACGAACGCGCGTCAGATTTGAACTCGACCCAACCTGAGCTGCATGATCCCAGGAGCCATTAGCTCAGCTTCAAATATGCATAACCATAGTTTAGTAGGTCTATTATGTGCAGCAATATGTGAAGAAGACAGTACTGAGAAGGCTCTACTAAAGCACGCCGCTCGGGGAAATCTTCGCCGTCTCATGGCGACTCTGGACCGCCGCGACTGCCCGAGCGTCAACAATCTCTTCGACGACAACGGAAGGACGGCGCTGCATCTGGCCGCTCTGGGTGGCCACAAAGACTGTTTGAAGGAACTTCTGACGAGAAGAGCAAATCCAAACATGTGTGTGCATAATTATTATACACTCCTTGATAAATGCTTTTAGTCCGAGCGAATGAACGTGATGGATATGTTGGTTGTTTTGTTGGCAGACAGGATAAAGATGGCCACACGGCTAGCCACGTTCTCGTGTTGGGAGGAGCCCCTGCCAGATTTCCTTCAAACAACATCGTTACCACAAGAAATCCATTCCTGAGCACGTATCTCTTAGTGCGTGGAGTTTACCATCTCACAGTCTACCACCTACATGATCGACAGGTGCACAGGAGATGTCTGCAGTATCTGATCCACTACGGGGCAGATCTCGGGATTCGGTCAGTGGAGAGAGAGACGGCAAGAGACATTGCTGTCCGTATGAGGAAAATGGCACTACTGGAAGTCATTGAGGATGCCTGTATGTTACTCCTCTGTCCTAAGAGCCTCAACTATAATACTGTGTCTATGACTGTTAATGTTCACCACAATTGAGTGCTATATAGTGGTAAATAATCGAATGAGGGCTGTTGTTAAACCCCTAAACTGAGCTTTTAATACTCTCAGATGATCTCCGTGTCTCTAAGTCTGGATGGCACGTAGAGCATGGCAACTCGATGCTGAGACCCTCGCAGTCCTACCCTCCTGCCTGTCCAAGGTGGATGCACAGAGAAACCAGCCCCACCTCACTACTCAACAGTGAGAGACAACCCCTTTTCTCTTTGAATCGATGGACTGTTTGTCTGCCTGCAGAGTCTCCGCTGACATCTGGTGCCTCTTTATACTATCAGGGAAGGGGAATGAATGCCTACGACTATGGATTTGGTGAGACCACCATGACATTGGCAGGCAACTAAACACTCTCAGCGTCATTTCACTACAGTGTTCCCCTGTGGCAGTCATACTAGTCCCGGGGCACAGGCTGGTGTTCCTGTCATCCTCCCAACTGAACTCACAGTACGCCATTTAGTGTGACTGTATATATGCTTCTGCCACATTCTTTACTCTGCTATTGTACGTGGATCGAGAACTTGTACAGGGTGAATTCCACTCCATAGACTTAGGGGTCCTTTCTCTACACAATGTTTTTTTCTGTGCTGTCCACACAGTCTGGTAGGGGGTTGTGTCTGGCCCAGGATGGGAGCAGATGGAGGCAGACCAGGTGGGAGGGTCAGGAGGTGACAGTGAGGGAGCACAACTCCAACTCCAAGTGGACCACCCCAGAGCTGATGGTGCTGGAGATGGAGAGTCTCTCAGTCCTGCGACATCCTAACGTCCTTCTCCTGATGGCCACCTGCTGTGGACCCACCAAACAAGACCTGCTCCTGGTGACAGAGCCAGTCCAAACGTCCTCTCTGTTTCAGCTCCTCCACCAGTTCCGGGAGAGACTCCAGTCTCAAAAAATCAGCATTGCTCTCGGTGTGTCAAAAGGTAGGTTATAATCCATTTGGTATACGGCACTGCTTTATACATCCCTGCCTGCTCCTGCAGCCTTGTGCTACCTCCACAGTGTGGTGAATGTGGCACACACATTGGTTTCCTCGCACTCTGTCTACATCACGCACGATTTTAGACCAAAGGCAAGAAGGGAAAGCACAGCCTACACATTAATATCCAACTGTTCTTGTTGCCCAGGTCTGCAATGTGTATAGATGCTGCCAGCCAGGCACACAGATGCCTCCATCAGTGACATTCGTCCCATACCTGCACTGGATGGCACCAGAGTTCTTACACATTCACACCACCTCCTTTGTAAGTAGGTATAGCTATAATATCTGCACATCTCAAATGTCTGTGTATCTACTATTACAGTGCCGTTAGATGCTCTATGAAGTGAAAACCCCTTATACATTACAGTTGGGTGTAAAGTGCCTACACTTCAGCCAGAAATCATGCAAGCACTATATCCACAGATCCTTCTTTGTTGTATTCATGTAGGCAGTATATACATATCCAAATGCCTAGCTATTTTCTGGTGTTGGGCCTTTAGTGCAGTGCCATTGAAAATTGTGTACACTTGGGTTGAGTGTCTGTCGGCCCATCAGTTTGTTTTACAGGACTGTGAGCTTAGTTTTTTAGGTCGTATGTAGTTAGTTCTGTCCATTTTTGTACATTATAGCCCATGTTCTTTTCCGTTTCACTATTCAAACCTTTCTGCCATTGTGTTTCATAGGCAGCTGATGTCTATAGTCTAGGCACAGTGCTGTGGGAGATATGGGGTGGTGAGGAGCCGTGGGGTGGGCTGTATGGTCGCAACCTCTACCAAACAGTAGTTGAGGAGAAGAGAACTTTACCTCTGGGAGAAGAACACAGAGACATTGCTCCACTTCTCCGCAAGACCTTCTCACCACAACCTGCAAACAGACCCTCTGTCCAACAGGTAGATCAAAATAGGAACATCCAATTAATTTTTATTCATACTATTGAGGTTACCTAAAGAGACACACGTCTATTGTCTAGACAGTGAATACCTCTGATCCCCAAGTCAGTTCAAAGAGAGTACAGCTGCCAAAATTCAAGCTCATGTGTTTCTTCTCATGTTTTAGCAAATTGTGCCATATGAACATAGCCGTGACTCTGCGAGTGGTGTTTTTTTGAGCAAGTGCGGTAGCGATATGTCCGCATTGGGTCTTTCTACAGAACACACTGACAATGCACACCAATCCCTCATGTCTGCTGCAGGTTTTATCAAAGCTCATGGAACTGGAGATGTGAACTACATAGACAAGTGCAGAACACTACTGTTTTTAAACTCACAGTTTCATTTTTGACAATGATTAGCTACAGTGCAACGTCCAAATAATGGACACAGTGAGGGCGAATGTTTTGTGCATTATTGTGTTTGGAGGTTGTCCCTTCCCCAGAGGTTCTACCCTAAAGTACCATGATTTATCACATAAGCCATGAAATAACTTAATAAGTTATGGGTAGACTGCTTGTCGCTCTTTAAATATCATGAATCTCTACTGTCTGCAGTATTTGACATGCTACTCTAGACATGCTAACTGCAAGCTAGTAGCTACACTAACTAGCTTCTGCCCACTGGGTGCTAGAGAACACAATAATTGCCTCCTTAGAACTCACCATAGAACTGCCTTAAGCAGCAGACAACGAGAAGGCCCCTCAGTCTTGATGTCAAGCGCCGCGCAGAGAAGGGCGGCTCGGAAGGGCTCCGAAAATACACCTACGCGTAATTTTAACGTCCGGAGCGTGGGGGGTGGTTTCGAGGTCGCGCCACATCAAATTACATTCCTAACGGCTTTTGTGTTACATCGCTGTTGCCCACCGCCCCTCAGTCCGCCTTTGGAGCAGGCTACGCCAGACCTTTGGAGTGCCTGCTTAGCTACGGTAGTTATCAACAAAACGTGTCTTCTCGAACTATGGACTCTCATCTAGCTGTCGGAACGGCACGGCCCAGAGAGCGTCTACGCTTCAGCAGGGAAGACGTTTTTCAGCACAGAACTCGAGAGGATTGCTGGATTATTTTGTACGGAGAGGTCTACAACGTGACAGCCTGGCTAAGTAAGCATCCAGGCGGTGCTCAAATACTGCTAAATCATGCTGGAGAAGATGCTACAATACGTCCGTAGTTATAACTATAGTTTAGTTAGCTACCTAGCTACCCCCCCATTGACATTTTGATAGGTATCCCTTACAGAAAATCCCAAATTTTTGACAACCTTGCACGCAAGGTTGCAGCCACGCCCCCTTCACCCTTCTGCAGCACACGGCGCTAGACCCGTACACTTTTGGTTGCGAGCGAAGCGAGCCTACCTAGTCCGAGGCTAGTCTAGTCGTCGTCGGGCGTATAATTATGGCAAGCGGCGTTCCATAATTGCGGACCACGTTACAGCGCAAGCAGTTCCCGCATGTTTTGCTACAACGGTGTACAGCACCCGTATGGCAAGCCGTTTGTAACAAAATTCAACCATACACAGACGTCGACCTCACGTTCTAACGTGGACGTCTGCGCAATAACGACGACGTCCCACTGACGTCGACGTCTGGGCAACCACGACCTCCGTTTACGTAGACGTCTGGGGCACTAACGATGAGGTTCCATAATTTTGTAGGAATGACATATCGATAACCACATGTGCAACGTAATACTTTTTGTTTGTAAACAATGAAAAGCACTAAAGTGCAAACCCTCAGCACACTGTGCATGGCGTGGTACTGCTAATTGAGAGGGTTGGGTCAAGAGCATGCGTTTACTTGTGATCTCCACGCTAGTAGCTCGCGGAGAGTCTGACACAGGCTAGCTGCACAAGTAGACAAAAATCCTGCGAATTTAGAACAGATTTGAGCACCCTGACACCCCTTACCCCATCACACAATCCCTATATTGTTGCCTGGTGAAGTATTAAACCTTCACTATTGCTGTCAGGACCTATAGCTTGAAAAAAAGTCGTGCTACTGAGTCGTTATAGAGTCCGAGTCAAAATTGAGTTTAAGAGTGGCACATCAGGCAATAATATAGGGATTGTGTGATGGGGTCGGGGTGTCAGGGTGCTCAAATCTGTTCTTTGACCATGTTTCATGTATCCCATCCCTATCTTGTCTCCATTTCTCTTATACAATCCCTATATGCCTAATTCTTAAATTCGCAGGATTTTTATTTTACTTATATCTTGTCTGGCTCTGCAAGACCAGGGAATATCGATCCACATGGGAGAAGTGACATTACGCATGCAATGCTCCAGCCACCTACACCTCAGACTTGAACTTATGAATAATTGTTCTCTAAATTGATATTTTACTCGGAAAAATCGTTCTTTTACTCGATTTCGTAAACGATATTTCACTCAAATTTTCATTCAAGTGCCCATTCATCTGCCCCACCTCCAATAACAAGGATGTAGGCATAGGGCAATGACATTAGTTACATATGAGGTTTTTGAGTGCATGTATATCTAGGTATGGGCCGGTAGACGATTGCTAGTGTGTTTTGAAGACCTAGCAAGTCATTCTCGCCGAGTTTTTGTATGTGGATCACGTGAGTTTTGACACTGTGCCATCCCTATAATAGAGGGTCTACCGACGCTCTAGTATGGATTTAGGATTAGGCCAGTTTTTTTTTGTAGGCGGTGAAGTAGTGGTAGCTACATGTTGAACACTCTCAAATGCTGTAGACAGATCTAGAAACAGAATAATCATCACAACCCTGTACTGGTACAGGAGTTTGAAAGGTGATGGAGCGGAGACACCTGTGTATAACCTGACAAATTTTTTGGTATTTTTTGACCTTTTATCTAAATTACATGCCTAGTGCAGGAAATGCAATTAGTCCCTGAGGGCAGCCCTAGGTGTCTAATTGCATTCTGAAGGAGGCCATCTGCAACCTGCCTGTTGCAACCCCAGTACCAGTAACACCTGTTTGAGTGCGTTTGTGCTTGTCATTTTTTAATTCTCATGTACATAATGGCGGACAGAAGTGTTTCTCAAAGGCGTTGTTGTGGCTTTGGAAAGACATATCTCATGCCTATAACATCAGTGCAATGAACTATTGGTTTGTGGTAGGTAAGCCTAGGACCGTGGAGCATATTTCGTGGAAGGTTGGCTGTGGGAACAACCAAGAAATTGAGCATGCACAAATCGCATGATCGGTAATTGATTTATTCAAGAAAGTCAGTTTTCAAAATTCTTCTTCTTGTTGTTCAGTTTACACAAGCGTATCTCAAACACCGGGAAAGATAATTATGGAGATGAAACTTTGCACAGAGATTGGAATCCATGACAGGTCGTGCAAGAGCATTTTTATCACTAAGTACGGTAGTACTTAGTATATAGGGATTGGCATGGTACCTAGCATCATAGATGTATGGGGCTATGATAGGGAATTTTGTTCATCTTCTCCTTTTCCTTCTTCAGATTCAACACCCATAACTCAAAAACGAAATAACATAAAGTAATGAAATTTTGTAAGAATATAGATATCCATCACCCGAAGAGACTGGTCATACTTATTTCTTTGTAAACAACAACAAATAGCCCCAGGCAATACATTATAATGGGATCACATGTGTCAGTATAACTCACAAATGGTAGGAGCTATGTGAACGAAACTTTGTAGACATAACGTATTCAATCACCAACATCAAAATTACAACAATACATGTTTGTAAACAACAACAAATAGCCCCAGGCACTTTTCTTTAAATTTACTTCTTCACTCCTCAAACTCTCCAATGGTAGCGCACATAAAGATGAAACTTGGTAAGTATGCCTATTATACCATTTACATCATGATTACATGTTTCCATGATGACCACATATTGTTCGAAAAGGCCTCAGGCAATTTTCTTTAAATTACTTCTTTACTCCTAAAACTTGCTAATTGTAGCACGCATGGAGGTGAAACTTGGTGCGCATATGTATTACATCGTTTCCATGACAACCACAACAACAAATAGTCTCAGGCACTTTTCTTTCTTCACTCCTCAAACTCGCTAACGGCACCACGCATGGAGGTGAAACTTGGTGCGCATGTGTATTACATCGTTTCCATAACGACCACAACAACAAATAGCCTCAGGCACTTTTCTTTAAAATTACTTCTTCACTCCTCAAACTCGTTAACGGTACCACGCATGGAGATTGAACTTGGTACGCATGTGTGTAACATCGTTTCCATGACGACCACAACAACAAATAGCCTCAGGCACTTTTCTTTAAAATTACTTATTCACTCCTCAAACTCGTTAACGGTACCACGCATGGAGATGGAACTTGGTACGCATGTGTGTAACATTGTTTCCATGACAACCACAACAACAAATAGCCTCAGGCACTTTTCTTTAAAATTACTTCTTCACTCCTCAAACTTGCTAATGGGAGATGAAACATTGTATGCATATCATTTCCATGACGACAACAGGCATTTTTTCTCTATTATTGCTTGCCCCCTTCCACAGAGATAATACGTAGTAGTATATAAAAATGAGAGGAGACAAGTAAATTAAAAACCCTGCGAATTTAAAAAGAGGCATTTAGGGATGGTATAAAAAGATAGGGAGACAAGATAGAGATGGGATACATGAACATGGTTAATGAACAGATTTGAGTATGCTGACACCCCAAACCCCATCACATAATCCCTATATTGTTGCCTAGGTGAAGTACATTCACCATTACAATACTCAGAACTTACAATACACTACTGAGTGAGTAACCAACACCCTTATAGAGTCCAAGTGGAGTTTAATTAAAGGGAATGTGGCAGTATAAATGTTACTAAAAACAACAGGGATATGGTGAAAGAATGCTTGCTTTTAGTAACCTTTAGCCCCTATAAGAGTAGCACACCAGGCAACAATATAGGGATTGTATGATGGGGTCGGGGGTGTCAGCGTACTCAAATCTGTTCATTAACCATGCTTCATGTATCCCATCCCTATCTTGTCTCCCTTTCTTTTTATGCCATCCTTTATGCCTCTTTTTAAATTCGAAGGGTTTTTAATTTACTTGTTTCTTTTGTAAACAATTTTGTTTACATGTAGACAACAAATAAAAAAAAATAGCCCCAGGCCATACATTATGATAGGGACGAATAAAGTGTCCTAACAAGGTAATGCTAATACCTACAGCGATAAAACATGTGCAACCCATCTTTAGTATCAATTACAAGTTTGTAAACTACAAAAACAGCCTCAGGCAATAAATTTGTAAATAGTGTTTGTGTGCTTATGGTTGGTCCCCTAACAATGAAACTTGGTACACTGATGTACCATGATGAGAGTTCATCGAAACAGAAATTACAAGTTTGTAAACAACAACAAACGGCCTCAGGCAATAAAAACTTGTAAATAGTGTTTGCGCCTCTAACTTGCTAATGGTTGGTCCTCTAACAATGAAACCTGGTACACTGATTCACCATGATAAAGAGTTCATCGAAACAGAAATTACAAGGTTGTAAACAACAACAAACAGCCTCAGGCAAAAATACTTTTAAATGGTGTCAGTGCCTACGTATAACTTGCTTATGATGGGTCCTCTCACAATGAAACTTGGTGCACTGATGTAATGTGAATGACGACAAAACGTCTGTGGCTTAAGGCCACTAATGTTACTTTTTTTATGGGATTATGCCCAAAAAAATTGCACACCATGTGGCCTGTATATTGGACGACCATCCTTGTACAGACACATTACCACACGGCAACATCGTTTGTAAATTCTGACCGGCCCTACATTCCTTTAGAGGAAGGATCTCACTGTGCTTTGCTTCCTGTTGGCCTGCGTTATAAACTGCTTGCTCTTGGTCTCTCTCTGTCATTCCGTTTCTGTGCTGTCGTCGATATTGAGGTGTGTTTTCGTTGATTGTACTACTCCATGGGCAGTACCACTGTGAGAAAGGCTTGGGTGAGTGGGGAGAGTTCACCGGTGATAAAAGACTCTTTAACCCACCATCCCTGGTTCTCAAGGCCGGGGCACCCTTCTATGCCTATAGGTCTTGCTAGCTGACCTCTCTAATGGTACTGCCCTACACTTCTGTTTTACCTCATATATTATGTTATTTTGTGCTGCTGTGTTCCTATGGATTATTTTTGTAACCTTTTATACCTCTTATATGGTTTATTTTATATATCGCAGATTATTTTTGATACCATTTGATAACTTTTATACCGCCTGTACCGTCTGTTGTAGTCATTTCACCACCATCGTGCATCAGCTCGCGTGTTTTGCAAGTCCCAAGTAAGCCCTTATGTATGTTAATTGTAGCCCCTTTTGAAGTCCTGTTTTCTTTCTCTTTTTCTTTCTTTCTATTTATGTATATAGCGTGAGCTGTTCAGTTTTCATGCATGTGAATGCAGTAAAAAAGGAAAGGAGACAAGTAAAATTATTCAAATTAAAATAGTTTGGAATAAATTATAAGGATGCCATAAAAAGCAAGGAGACAAGATAGGGATGACGTAGTTAGTATAATTATAGTACAATGGATGATGGCTACATGCTTTGAACTGACATCGCTTGCTCGTGTAAAATTTCCTCCGCACAAGCCCTATATTGTTGCCACCTTTACTGTTTGTTTAGTGAAGTGCGAGGACAATGGTGAAGGGATTCTGTATGTTGATGGCCAAGAACGCAGCATTGTAAAACTGGTTAGTTGAGCAAATGTATATAGAAGTCTTAGACTGCACACAATGCAATCACAACTGAAAACCAAGTACATAGATGGTATTACCTGTCTAATGTGCTTATGAAATAAATCATAGATGTGCATCATACAAGGGAGCACACTTCGCGACAATATAGGGCTTGTGTGGAGGAAATTTTACATGAGCAAGCGACGTCAGTTAACCATCATCCATTGTGCTACTGCATCACATGCACTAGGTCATCTCTGTCTTGTCTCCTTACTTTTTATGGCATCCCTATATTCCACACTTTTTTAATTGGAAGAACTTTTTTATTTACTTTCACCATTACTGTATGTAGCTTCAAAATACAGGTCATAATAACAGAGTGGAAAAGTGTCATTCTTATGAGTAACCAACACCATTATAGAGTGCAAGTAGAGCGTGCTCAAATCTGTTCGTTAACTATTGTTTATGTGTCCTATCTCTATCTTGCCTCCCTTTTAACCATCCCTACTTTTTAGTTCACATGATTGTTTATAAAAGAAGAACGGAGTGAAGGGGACTGTGCAAATATAGGAGGAGTATAAATTTTGACAGCCGCTTGGTTGGCTGGATAATGGGCAATGCCCAAGCTCTAGCTCTACATGTTTCTAGTTCATGAGCATCATCTTCATAAACCACCATCGGGGTGTCCGCCTAGTTTTGTTGGTCTTGTATAACTGCTTTCAGCAAAGTTGGATGCTGGCGACGTCACAATATTTGCTGCCACAGCAACAGTCGAGCAGGCTTGCTTGGTTCACCAAAATTTTTCCATTGTAGCTCAGTAATATGTTCTCTTTCCAAACGCAAGCTACTTCTAAGATTCTCTTGCAAAACGTTTTGCACCTGAGTCGCTAGTTTCTGGAGAAAGTTGCAGGTATGGTTCAGTGGAGGATTGTGGAGGTAGTGGTGTGACCTTTCACTTTTTTGGTCACTTCACTTTTACAGTCTTGCATATGAGTTGCTGTCGTACTTAAGTAGAAGGTTAGACGTTTGTTTCATGGGATCTGGCACGACACTGTCCAACACAGACCGACTAATCGTTAGCCACGCAGCTAGTGCCCACGTTTTCGTACGACGTTAAATAAACTTGCTTAGTTTTATGTAGGCCACCAAAATCACTGGAAATCACACAGAAGCATGTGATCAAAGAGAAAAAACCTCTCTGCATGCCTGCACATACTCGTGATGAGTCCAAACCAAATTGGATGTGGTAAGCTACATATACCAAAGGCGGTCCCCTACTTGTCGCAGTAGTTTTTGTCATATATTTACAGTACACACAAATTGTTTTTTTGCTGTAGTTGGCATGGACAACTTTCCATAAAACAAGAATTGGTCTCAAATACATGAGCACCTACCATATTGGCTCTCTTGTGGAAGAACAAAAAGGAGGTACGTATTACTGAAATATGAATTGTGTTGCTGAGGTCTGAATGTGACTAAGTAGTTTGTCTTTATTAACCCTCAGCACGCATGCACAGCGAGGGTTACAGTAGTTGGTTTGTCTGTCTGTCTGTCTGTTCTGGCACTACAAGCTACAAGACGACCTATGAGCGATACCAACGGCTTCAAAACTACGTGAGCCTGAATAATAAAAAGGAAACGACTGCGTTCAAGAGATATGCCCTGAAAACAAGCCAAAAAGCCAATATGCATAATCGCGCTTGGTTTACCCCAACCTGATCCACTTGCTCTGTGTACCTTGGACTCCCGCATTCTATCTAGCTAGCCCGTGTTAGACTCTCCACGAACTACTAGCGTGGAGACCATGAAGAGTAAACGCATACTCTTACTGCTCTTAGCCCAGCCCACCAATTAACAGTACTGCGCATGCGCAGTGTGCCGAGGGTTTGCACTTCATTGGTTCATGAGTGTGTCCGTCTGTCTGTTACCACGTTTCTGCGACTATGTGCAACAAGACAACAAACCAGCGATACCAACGGGTTAATCGCTACACTGGCTTCATTTTAAATTTTTGTACAATTGCTGCACTCAAACTGTTTGGCGTGAAAAGCCAGTTAATGAGCCAATTGCAAATTAGCACAGGCGACCTTGTCTGCTTGCTCTGTGTACCTTTGGGGCACAAGAAGTCACGACAGATGGCGTGTATCGACTCCTGCATGCTATATATCTACTGCTGTAGCTAGTCCGTGTCAGACTCTCCACGAGCTACTAAGCAGGAGACCACAAGTAAACACATACTAATAGCCCAGCCCATCAATTAGTGGTATCGTGCATGCAGTTCGCCGAGGGTTTGCACTTCAGTGCTTTTCATTTGTATTGTAGCCAGTTATAGTGTATACTTACCCACAATAGAGTTAGGCTAAACTAATCATGGAAGTTGTGCCAGGGGTGGGCTCGCCTCATAAGAACAGAAATTGCTAGATGACAATACACATAATATTATTCTTTGAGGCCAACCCACCATTCCTTTTCTCCATTATCCTATGACACAATTTCCATCATTAGCTTAGATTCTATTGTGGGTTATCAGTGCACTGTCTGTAATAGGCAGTAATGTATGTAAAACTGCAAATTCCCCATTGTAGCCTCGTAGTGTCGCATGCAACTGAGAGTATGATATTAATTGGGTCTGCCTTTATTACCTGCATTATTGCGGTGGATGGAGGCTTCTGCATGTGCCAATGGCAGTAAAAATGCTGCAAGGACCAGTGATGTATCAATCCATGATTTGCAAACCCCGGTTTGTTGTTCTTTGCCGTGTAGGTCCTTAGTATTAACACTCAATGTGCATGCACAGCTAGGGTGGTTACAGTACTTTGATAATCTAGGTGTGTGCCAGTCGACGCTTATTTGGCAGTACAGGTTATGAGTTGTCTTTTAAGCTGCATCGTTGAGTAGCGTACACATCCATCGAGTAACTTCATCCCCAAATGGTGTATCTCTTGAACACGGTCATAATCGCCTCTTAATTTTTTGTGCACTGGTTGCTCTGAAGCTGTTGGTGTTGCTTAACCCTTTGTAAGCCGGAATTGATGTATAACATATCAACGCCTAGTATTATAGCCCTATATAAATTCTTATGGACTTATGGAGGCTCTGGGCATATTTATATGCCCGTGGCTGGCTAAGGGTTGCAATACCAACACCTTCAGAACAACCAGTGCACAAAAAATGAAAAGCACTAAAGTGCAAAACCCTTGGCGGCGTGGTACCACGCAGGTGGGTCTGGCTATGTGTATATAAGTGCTAGTGTAGCAATATTATTTGTCACAATCAGAGTGTGTGACTTTAGGCCAATGGACATGTTAAGAAGACCCGGACTGGCTATATAAGCAGGCCTGAAACGAGAATAAACAGTGAACACATCCTAAAGCCTAGAAACCTAAAAATCGAAGAACGACTGAAACTACCATCTTCTCATCAAATCACAAGTACACAACATCACGCGGAAATCAGACAAATCATACAACAATTTGGTTCCAGGACTGAAAATCACCATCACGAATGAATGACTCAAGTATCAGAAATATCCTGAAAAGTCAGAGATACTGATGAACAAAGTTAGCTAGACCTGGGAACTAGGGCTGTTAGCTAATGTGTGCGTGTGCGCGCGTGCTCTGAAGGGCTGAAGAAAAAAGGCTCTGTAAAACCTGTACGAGGCTAGCGTTCATCCGCGCTAACCCAGACCTTTGCTAAGAGTTGGCATCTATTATACGGGTATATAGCTTCAACGGGACAACGACGAATGAAGCCACACCGAGCTCAGTGTGTATGCGTGCTCGATGCATACGCATGCAAATCACAAACGCGCGCTAGTGTAACATACGCAGGCACGGAGAGATCGGTATAATTACCCAGGGTTGGGGCAGTCGGAATACCCGCTAGCTAAACTAGCGTTTAAATTTCGCTGCACTCTTCACTCGTCTTCCGTTGATCGCATTCCGCAGTGCACAAAGAGCAACAAAATCCGGGCGGGGTAAACCAATACTAATGAAACCCTGGCTGCTCAACGGTGCTATTTACAGCGAAAAACACGTGATCATTGTGCGCAACCCGCCAGTGTAACACATGCATGCGTTTATTTCTTGCTTCCTAGAGGTAAGCGAATACTAATTAGCATATTGGCTTGTTAACTTGGTTTTCATGCCATAACTGTCGAACGCATTGCTTTTACGAAAATCGCCAAATTTAAAATCAAGCCGGTATAGCGCTGAACCTTTTGGTATCGCTCTTTTGTTGTCTCGTTGCACGTGGTTGCAGAAAACGTGGTAACAGACAGACAGACAGACAGAAAAACTTACGGACCAAGTACAGTAACCCTCGCTGCGCATGCGCGCCGAGGGTTAATTAAGAGGTGATTATGACCGTGTTCAAGAGATTGGGGATGAAGTTACTCGAGGGATGTGTATCCATCATTGTTATATTATAAACAATACTCAACGATGCAGCTTAGAACTAGAAATTGTCGCTGCCCGATGGGGCGTGGCCCGGCCCATACTTTAACTGTGCGTTATGTGCGTGCATGGTCTGCGTAGCAACACTACACGTGTGTTCCATGCGCCGAGGTTTGCACTTTTCTTTTAGTAGGGACAGCCCTGATTGTGTTCCTTTTTTCTTGGCCTAAGCTCATGTCATCTTTTGCATGTATAATTATTGCTCAATTTTGTTTATAGCATCCAAAGATTACCAGAGATTATTTGAAACTCCATAAAGACCTAGAAGAAAAGGTAGCAGCTACCTGTACTGTGTTCTCACTGATGTTAAACTAGTTGTTATTTCTTCAGGGACTGTTTGAAGCCACTCCGATATTTAACATACTAATGTTGGTGCACGCTATCTTGTTTGAGGTAGCTGCCTGGTGGATACTCTACACTGCTGGGGACTGGTGGACTGCCTGGATAGTCTCTGGGGTGTTTTTTGCCACTTCTCAAATACAACTTGGATGGCTGCAACATGATTTGGTCCACGGCACTGTGTTCAGCAGCACAAGAGTCAATCGAATCTTCAATGATATCAGTCTTGGACTGATGCAGGTGGGGAACGATTATGTACTACTTGGTGATGGGGAGGGAGCTATATTATAACCTAGGGGGTTTTAGTTACGTATGTCTGTACATCAAGCCATGTAGTGGACATACATAACATACCTCTTTTGTGAAATGATTATGGCATTTATTGTTCCAGTTCATTATTGGAAACAGGGGAGCATGTTCTTCATACAGTATCGAAATACGCATACTTTGGGTTTTGATTTCATAGTGCATGGGGTGTGTATATAAGATGTTAGGTAGTGAGCTGGTTGACAATAATGTCTCTGCTTGGCCTCGATTTTTTCGGAGCTAAGAAAGGTCAGGTTATACTGCGATAATCCCAGCATTCAACAGTCCCAGTCTCAGATTGCGTCTGGGGAACCAGGGTGTTGCTAGTGGAAGGGGTGAGTTGAGGTGTCTGGGAGGTGTTACAGACACCAGTTTAAATTAAGATCGTAAAATATTGGTGTATATAAGCTCAATCTAGCCGACCAGTTATGCCCTGCTGGATGCTTTGCAAAAATGTTTGAACTGAAGGCTGGGTTGGGGCTTTTTGCCGGGTTTAGAAGCTTTTTGTAAGCAGATCAACGTGAGATTAGACCCGTGCCATCCCTATAAAACGAGTCCACTATTAATAGCGAATTATTGACTATTATGTGTCCGGGGCAAGTTACTCGCTCAATTGTATATCTCCTTCTAGGGAGTTCCCATTAACTGGTGGGATGGGAGACACTATTTGCACCATGCAAAGCCAAACGTGGTCAGTCACTATCCAATACAATAATAGGCAACCATTACTCAACTCTTCTTTTCTAGATTTATAAGGATCCAGATATCACAATGCCCTTTAATTTCTTCCTACTGGGAAAGACAATACCTAAAGAGTGGGGTGCAAAACACTGGGGACTGTGGCCTGTGGCCGTATCAATTTCAGCACATATATTTCATACTAAGTAAGTCACAACTGTGGTCAGGGCAGTGGTGGGGTCTCGTTAGTATCTGAGGGTTCCTGTTGTGGGCATCTCAGTTCCCCTTTTCAATGTGCAGGAGACAACAACATTTGAAGGTATAATTTTTAACCCTCGGCGCGCATGCACTGGAGGGTTGTAGTACTTGGTCTGTGTGTCTGTGTGTCTGTGTGTGTGTATGTTACCACGTTTTCTGCCACCACACGCAACAAACCGGCCAAAAAGCGACACCGACGGGTTCAGTGCTACACTGGCTTGTTTTAAAAAGGTGATTTTCGTAAAAATACTGCGTTCTAAAGTAATGGCGTGAGAAGCAAGTGAACAAGCCAATATGCTAATTAGCACAGACTTACCTCGACCGGGTCCGTGCGCATGAAGGCGCGTGAAGTCACAACGAAGGGTGTGTATCGACTTCCGCATGCTATCTATATACTACTGTAGCTAGCCTGTATCCGACTCTCCGCGAGCTACTAGCGGGAGACCACGAGTAAACGCATACATACTACAAATAGCCCAGCCCATCAATTAGCGGTACCGCGCATGCGCAGTTCGCCGAGGGTTTGCACTTTAGTGCTTTTGATTTTAATAGTGGCAACCCATTAAGAGTGTCCTGAATAATTCCTTTAGCTGTAAGAGGAGGGCCAGCAGTAAACCTTGCCCTCTCATGTGTCCAATTTTTACATTTCTCTTGATCATGCATTTTTCTACATCCACTTCACAGTTGATGATAGATTTTTCCAGCTCTATTTTCGATCTCCATGTTTTTAATGGGATCTTGGCCAATTATTTTTGTGCACCTTAAATTTCATTGTCTTCTCACACCTACGGTGACCTCACGTGGACACGTTTATGCAGCATGTGTGTGTGCATGAATGTTCATGGCTAGTGCTGCACTGCTCTTGCTGCTATCTGGCTTGATAGCACTGTCAACGTTTCCTTCATTGTCTCCAGTTACAAAGAGATCGAGCTCGTGTATACCAGAGTGGCATGTGTAGAGATGACCAGTAAGAACTACATAGCTTGTAAGGTGTACTGAAGAAAGGGAGAGTATCATTTAGATATCCCTTACCAAAATGCCTCACACTTCTCCTCAGAAACAGTAAACCACCTTGGCACATCACTCTCACCGTCCTCTCTGGAGCTGCACTTGGATAGGCGTGCAAAGTCCACAATGGGATAGCTACACAAAGCTTACTATCCTCAGACTTGGAAGGAAGAGCCAGTGTATAAAATCAGTGAGCAGGTGTGCTAATCAGTGGCTCAATGGCGTTGAGAGGATTTAACTTCAAAATAGTATGCCAGTCCATGATTTCAAAGTTGCTACGCACATGACTCTTGGTTGTAGTTACTTAGGCAGTAAAAAAAACCGTTTTTGCCTACTAGACAATAGAAAAGTGTGCCATGTATAATATCATATTTGGCGATCGAAGCCTAGCTAGCTATATACCTAGTTATTTCAATCGGGAATCTTCTATGTATAATATTGTGTTTGTTTTTATCTATCGGTCGTCGGGTGCTGTCACTACCGTAATGTTCTACGTGATTCTACGAAAAACGCGCGAAATATTGAACTGCTTGTGCTCACTTGCCAACAGTTCCTCTAGTATATTATTCTACACTAATTATACTAATTATGTGGAACACATCCTTATCAGGTAATCTAAGACAGTAGTACAGCTGCAGTGGGGCAACAACTAATACTTGCTTTGCACAACTATGTGATTATGTTCGTGACGTGCATGTGCCTCCATGGAAGCATTTCTGCGTGTTGAAATACTGATGTGTTTTCATAGTGTACATTGTCTTATCATTTTCAGCTGCTCCAACCTTTGGGATCACCTTTTTCTACCAAGTTGAATTTATTCTTCAAGCAATTTATAATGCCCAATGGAAGGTAGGCACACTATTATGTCTGGTTAGTGCATTGCTTATCCTGGATGGAAATGGTCCACACTTGTCTAGCTACACTTAGCAAGTGTTGTATATACTGTCTCTCTTACAACTTAACCCTTTTGGAGGGCTAATATTTCATATTGTGTAGCATAGACTACAACATGGAGAGCAGTTCATACACTTTTTTGTAACTTGTTTTATTGAACTAGCATCTTCTGTGGCTGTTCAGCTTCGTGTTGCGGTTCTACCTGATGTACTATCCACTTCTTGGTAGCTTTGGTGGACTTGTCTGTTGGTACTACTTCATGAGGTTTGTGGAGAGCCAGTGGTACGTGTGGGTCAGTCAGATCAACCACATACCCATGGACGTGGAGGCAGAGAAGCATCTGGACTGGGTGACACTGCAGTTGAGGGGAACCTGTAATGTGAAGCCGTCTCTTTTCAAGACCTGGCTCTGTGGTCATCTCAACTACCAAATTGAGCACCAGTATGATCTCTCCTATACTCTTTTCTCGTGGTCTATTTATTTTTGTGAAGTACATATCCTAATGAATCCAATGTGTCTTATATGCAAGAGAAAATTGAAGAAGCTACTTAAAACTAAGCTGTACCTGATGGAAAGTTCTGCTTGTATGGGTGTTAGCTTCTCAGCTGGTTGAGTTTCTAGCACGCTGACTGTAGTATTACTATAGCATGTTGCTAATAACGAGCTGTGCATTTTGTGAATACTTAACCTTTACTTTAGTTTGTGAGTGAAGCAAGCCCTGTAAATGAGTGGTTGTTCCATACGTAGCTATCCAACAACGGTATACTATTAATGTTGCACATACCTCAATGTTATACGTAACTAATGCTTGAAATTTAATGACTACGTATGTTCTGTGCGTGTGTGATTCTTGCGTTTGCCTGAATCTCCTTTGCTCTTTGTGTTAACCCCGTATGTTTCATTACAAATAATGTAGCAATAAAGTGTTACATTATTTATAATGAAACATACGGGAAACACAAAGAGCAGAGGAGATTCAGGAGACTATCAATGTTGATCTAGCTGCTAAAAACTGAGCTTTGAGTAACTCTATAGAAGTAATGGCATATGTATGTATTATACCTGGTATGGGGCAGTCGGACATCCCTTACCATCACATCAAAAGACCCCATATTTGGTATTAACAAATAGAGACACCTTGGTTTTAACCCCACCTAGGCACTGTGTTAATGAAAAGCACTAAAGTGCAAACCCTGGCACAAAACGTGTACATTGTGTTGATGTAAGCTACGTATATGGGCTGGGCCATGAGTCGTAGGCAGAGCCAGTTTCTCGCCCTAACACAGGCTAGCTGCATCAGTGGGTAGTGAGCGGTTAGAGCAACGCTGGACTGCACGCACATCCCTCCACTATGCGCTGAGCGGGCTAAACCTGGTCGACGTAAGCCATGCCAGCCGGCGGGGGGGGCGTGCGCGATCGATCACTCGTGTATGTGCAGTTGGCTTTTTCGCTTGTTTTCACGCCATATCTCTGGAACGCAGTCGTTCGAGAAAAATCGCCTTTTTAGTTTTCATGCTTTCGTATCCCTGAAGCTGCTAGTATCGCTCATAGGCCGCCTCGTAGCCTGTAGTGGCAGAATAAATGTAGACAGACAGACAGACAGACCAAGTACTGCGGGTCCCTTACCTCATTTAATTCTAGCACATTATCTATACTTATTTTTTTATTTATTTTCCCTTTTTTCTCTCCAGTCGTTTCATTTTCAACTGCACTGTCATAATCACTGTAACCCTCGCTGTGCATGCGTGCCAAGGGTTAATTAGATATACCTAGAGAGTTAGATCAGGGCAGGCACCACTCCTACAATAATTGTGTGTTGGGGGTTTGGTTAAGCTAAAGCAGCTACTATTGTCATTTTCTGTTTTAGTTAGCCTCACTCGCCCCTGCACTATAAGTTTGCCTTTGCCTTGTCGTGTGTTGTGCACTTAGTGACCTGCCGGCTGGTAAGTCAGTTGGAAGAGAGCTCTGCATTGAGAGCAAGAGTATGACGGTTTACAGAACAGCTCTGTTTTCTGTTGTTGTGGGATTGTGGGATATTTTTTTGTTATTATACGTACCCATGTACTATAATTGTAATGTGGTAGAAGACTGGGCTTTGTAGTAACTATGCATGTGTGTCCATGCACATGACTTAGTCTCTGAAGTACACGTTTGCTCTGTAGTTTGTTCCCCGCCATGCCTCGCAGTAACTACCACATCATTCAACCAAGAGTCAAAGAATTCTGTCAAGAGCATGGACTTGTGTATGAAGAAAAAGACTTCTGGGAGGGAGTCTATGCTATGATCAAGTGAGTACCTGGAGCTGTCCTGGGTGTAGTTGACTTGTTTGCTTTGCCTTTGCCTTTCTACCTTGTTTGACACATGCATGCGACATTAGATGTCCGAGACTTAAACATGAAGAAAAGATTTTTAGTTGACTTGACTTTAAGAACAGGACAGCTTCTCTCCTGAAATTGGATAAGCACTTCATATCGTCATCAAAAGTATCACTGATCAGGCTCACCCAACATTCATTCTCACTATTTGTAGGTCTCTTAAAGATTCTGGACAACTCTGGGCAGATGCTTGGAAGCAGCAGAGCAAAAGAGTTGAATGAGAACAAATTTATAAGACATGTCGTTAAAATAAACACTAGTGTAGCTACACTCTCTTTGAACAATTATTTCTTGCTTGTTATGTTCCTATTATATAATAATACAGTATTCAGAGTGTTGGTAGGCGCTGTATGTAGGGAGGGAGGCTTTCAGTTGTCTATAGTGGTGAGGGTTATGCACTGAAAGTACTTTTCAATAATCAGTGTGTTGGTAGGGCTGTGTGTAGGGAAAAGACATGATCCGCTAAACAGGAACTCTAGCTGAGCCCTCACAACACACCATCATCACTCACGGACCTACCTCTAGGTATACACTATGCCGCAATGATTTATCATAATCTTCATAACTGGGACATTGTTGAGGTGCACTGAAAAAACATATCCAGGGTCCAGGGAGGTGTAGAGGTTGGTACTCTAGCAGTTGTTCTATCCTTGTTATTCATCAAAGGAGGTTTTGACTGATTGTTTGTGCTTTACCCAGCAATTCTACATGGTTTGAATATCTCGCAAGCCCCACTGTGTACTGTAGATCCAAAACCTTATTAGCTTCTGTAAATGCAAAACCTACTTAGGTTCTGTCTTTTGTAGCAGAGACTGTAGACCTCTTTGTAAGTCTATGGAGTGTGCTTCCTTCCCCTGTGAGACTGCTTTTAGCTTAGCCATGACTGCTTTGCTATTTGAAGACCACTAATATTGTTAGTATATAGACAGTGTCCCTCCCAGCTTCTGCAGCTCCCACTGCACCATTGAGCACACACTAACATTAAAATTAATATAGCAGCACAAATCATGCAGTACATACAGTAGCATACTTACAACCATGATTTTCACACACTTGCATTAGCTCTAAGTAGCTAGCTCCCCACTCTCTGCATTTGCCACCCTTTTAGCCACAATCTCTTACAGTATTACAAAACTCTTACATTCCTGAGCCTGAAGCCAGTAATAGCTATATAGCTACACAGTGCTTTAACTTATGTACTGAGCAAGGAGCCCCTCTGAAAATGGATTTAGAATCCTAAGTCGTTCGTAGTTGAGATCACTACCTTAGTATTACAAATGATATAGCATTGCCAATTTGCCATGACACTGAAAAAGAATGGTGAAAGGTTAGAAATATTGCTGTATCTCGTCTGCGAGGGTAAACAGTTCCGTGTCTTTGAGAGACTTGATGAGAGATTGCCATGTCACAGGTAGCCCCTTCCCCTCCAGCCATTCTCCCAGTATCATCTGAGCAATCCTTTCTGGTTTATCATGGCATTCGTACCTAATACTTTCGACTCGTTTGCCTGTGGTGTCATCTAGGAGCAGAACTCCAAATGTGAAGTACTTGGTACCAACTTCAGAAGGCACTTTAAGTCTGAGCAGTGTGGGTAGAGTAGGCTTCTCTCCTATTAAAAATGAAAAGGTTTATATGGTGGTATGGCAGAAAGATTCCACTAACCAAGCCTGCTGATGGATTGCAAAGGTGACAGAACCTCCTCCGAACTGCCAGTTGAAACTAAATGACATGTCAATTACATAAAATATGAGTCTCTACATAGTTTGAGGAAAGTATGGTTCGAGTTAGGTACTGAGATTTTGGAGGAAAATATTTCTTCACTGCTTGAGCTTGTCAAGTGTTATGTATATCTGTGAGTTAAGAAAGGTTAAGTTATTGCGATAACCCTAGTGTTGAACTGTCCCCAGCTCAGAGCGTATCTGAAGACCGAGACCTGCAAAGGGTCGCCATGCTCTGTGTGGTAAGGCAGGCACTCCAATACTTCTTGCATATCTTGTTCTAGCTCAACCCAGTGTTCTTTGTGCGTGGTCATTGGCCCTATATAGTGCTATGGCTGCTATAGAACATCACTTTCGCGACTACCTATATATAATGTGCATGGTTATACGGTACTTACCAGTTACATCGGCCATAATTGTATCTGTCCGTTCCTCAGGTCTTGTGTACACCGACGTTTTAGTATTAAAATCTGGGGGAAAAAATGCATCTACAAATAACGTTTGAAAGTGAAATGCTTTGTGAAAATTGAGTAAAAAATTGCTGACCTTCCTTGTACTCTGTCCCTTCTAGCCATTCTGGGATTTCGTCTTTCAAACTTGCCACTGAGTCAAACTCATTACGGTCGAGGGAGCAGGTCCACTCTTTGTTCCTGATGTAGGCTGGATGAGAGCTGGTGTGGCTGGGACAGAGGATGGCAAGGCTGGGCTTGTTGTCTGAGTAGCCGAGTGTGATTGATACCGACTCATATATAATATGCATCTTGAAGTCGTAAAGGAGGTGGTCAGTGAGAAGTAGTAGCATGAAACCCTCAAAGGCAATCCTTCACTCCTGTAGAAATGTATTTTAAACAACGTGTTAAATCACGAGCAGGATCAAAGTAATGTGGCTACATGACAGTGGTGCAAGAATAAGGAGTACATG
The DNA here is from genome assembly GCA_030341885.1 of Geodia barretti. Taxonomy (NCBI): domain Eukaryota; kingdom Metazoa; phylum Porifera; class Demospongiae; order Tetractinellida; family Geodiidae; genus Geodia; species Geodia barretti. Next base: position 77,239 of record CASHTH010000524.1, read on the forward strand.
GGGCCGGTACACCCACCAGGCTCCTCCTTGTGTGTGTGTTTTCACCTTTGTCACAGATTACAAAGTGTCTTTATAGCTATGAGTGTAACGTGAGCTTGTGATACTATTAACATGACATAGTGAATAAAATACATGCATCTAGCATACACTGCTAATATTTTTGGACTCTTCGCAGCACTAAACTTGCGCGTAGTGCCACTTAGTGATTGATAAAAACCAAGGGTATACAGAGGCCACAAAATGTTGCGGGTACATTTCTCCTTCACTGTAACGGCTGAGTGACCTCCAGAATGTGAATGCAGCACCTTTATTTAGCCCTTTTTCTCACCGAATTTTGCAAAATGCCTCGCAAGAGAAGGTCCTTCGCGTCGCGGAAGAGGTCCCACTCGGCCCTGGTTACCTTGCGCTGTGCTAAACAAAAGAGAGCTCGAACACCAACACAGTGGACGGAAGGGACCATGTTAGCTCCTCTCAAGGCAGTGGAGTGGGTTTGTCAGTCAGTGCAGTGGCAAGGAACTTCGATCTAATGAGGATACCCTCTATGATCAAGTTAGTGGAGGAGTCGTCACTAGCAGAAAGCCACCATACATCAGTCACGCAGAGGACAAGTAGTTGAGTAGGTATCGCAACCACTGTGCCAAAAGGTGGTTATGGTAAAACGAGAAAAGACGAGATGGGAATTGTGTCTGCTGGAAGTGAAAAAGGTCAACTGTGTTCAGGCCAGGTCTCGGATGGCTGGTGGAGGATCATCAGGGGGTCTGTCGTCACGTCAAGGAGACAGCACTGCCAACGTCAGGATGGATACTGTGAACCAGGAAACATTGGACCATTATTTCTCTCTCCTGCATCAGACGCTGGACAAACCCTCACAGATTTGTAATGTAGACGAAACACGAGTCCCCCTGAATCAATGTCCACCTAAGGTTGTCACAACCAAGGGGAGAGTGACAAAAAAGTACACTGAAGTACATTTGGATTTAAAGGCCAGGTGGCTGGGGTTGGTTTGCAAGCCAGTCAATGATATTCACCCTTGCCTCAAACAAAATACGAGGTTGCAGATATTAAGTATGGTCTTGGCTCAAATGGTTGGACCAAAACCGATCTGTTCGAGGCATGGTTTATTGAGCACAATGCTATGTCTGCCAGTCCACTCTTCTTTTTGCTCGATGGCCACTCACTACCAACCATGAGTGATATGCCTCACAGTGGAGCACAACTGCAGCTTACCACCTCACACCACACACGAAGCTCAACCCCTCGATGTTGGTGCGTTTCCTCCACTAAAAGTGCCGTGGACCAAGGTATCTCATGAATTCTTCCCCAACAACGGAGCCTTTGGCTGCACGCTGCCACGTACATAAAACGTTCACCACCCATCCTGCAAACCACCACCTTCTCTGTATATAAGTAGCATTTTTTTGGTAGTCACCAGTTATCCCCTGAAGAAGGTCATCCGTCACCGAAGTACTAGGGAAGTATTTTTTTATCAACCGACTGGTCTACAATCGTTGTGCATGGCTACTCCTGAGCCCCTGCCTCAGAGAGCTCTGCGCCAATCCTGAAGACTGTGAGGTCATGAGCCTCTGCCACCGTCGTCCATGTCCCGCGGAAGTGGTCGGGAGCGCTGCCCCGCCCCCCTCGGTGGGCACCCCCCTTCGGGGGCTTCACCCTCCTACATCATCCCTATACCTTGGTTACACAGACTAAGATGCTAAAATATCAAAGATAAAAGAATGGTGTCATGTGGCTTTCTGTATATTTCATGTGTAACATCCCCTTGCTTTTTCGTCTCGTGTATTTGACTTCATCATCAAACCACAAATCTTTTAACTTGTACGTTTGTAGTTCCTGCCACACTTACTCTATCCATACTTCAAATGCCCAATATTAATCACCACAGTCTGCTTAGAAGTTGAACGTCTGTAACTATGTCATCATCATTGAAGGCTCGGTCTAACCCTAGTCCACTCAGGCTCAACACTTGGTGTCTACTACCCACCAGATCAACCTTCACATCTTTGTCAAACAGCCAAACAACATCATCCACATCAGAGGACCCACCAACTGCAGCACTGAAGCCCCATGAATACCTACTCTCCTACCCAAGCACTTCTTCCATAGGCATATTTAAAATACCAAGTACAAGCTACCTCCTCCCTCTCCAACTAAACTTCGTCCACAAACTCTCCCCACAGCAGACCTTTCCAACAAAATCCGAGTCCAATATGATAGTGTGAATGGCTTGCACGAACCTTTCTGCTGTCAACTAAAATGTAAACGATTCTCTATACCCTCCGTCGTGAGTGTATAGAAGCAGTAATGCAATTAAGGGACATAATTGTGTGTACCATATTTCTCAGCAATGGAGGTGGCAATTCCAGTGTGACCCAGTCTCTGGTGGAGAAGAGCCTTAACAAGAGCTGCCCAGGACACTCCTCCACACAGTCGTCTCTCTGCAGCCAGTGTAGACCACTGCACTCCAGGAAGGCCAGGTGGATCTGCTGTTTTTCTCTCTCAGATCCACACACGGCGATGAGCCAGTCCCAGGACCAGACCCAGGTTGTAGATATCAGACTGGTCCAGATCCATCAGCTGGTCTGTTATCTCCACCAGATCATCCTCTCCTGCAGTCAGGTGAGAATATATAACATGTGTAGTTACTGTGACCATACGAATAGAAGGAAAACAATTATACAACACAAACTGGCAACATAGTAATAAACTGCACATGGTCTTACCAAGTGAGCCATCTTGAGGAACGAACACTCAGCTGTAGAACTGCTTTCCTTTCTAAGTGCATCTGAAGTAATAGAAAAATAGATGGCTGGTCAACAAGTGGTTACTATATACAGTAACGAATAAACATTAAAAAGGTTTCTGCAACATACCCTACTTTAACACACTCTGTAAAGACTGTTAGGAAAAATGCACATCAAGTGTATCTACTTCTTGTTCACAACAGCAAACAATCACACTACCAGTTGTTTCAGTTGTTTCCTTGGGATCAGTTCTCTCTTCTCCTTTCCGTTTTGACATTGTATGTGGCTCCCTGTCATTTTTTCATCTATAAACGGTAGAATGCAGTAACGTATGAAACCTGAGTATAGTGCAGATGTGTGTTGCAATATTCTACTACTCTGTGTCAACTGTATCGCAGAGAGGACTTTTGGTTGGTGAACTACGTACTAACAACTAATCTGCAAAACGGACGTACGTACATGTTCAAAATATCGTATTTACACACCTTCTATGTATTCTGACTCTTTCCAGCCAACACGGAATATGCTCTTTCTTGAGACTTGCAACTGAGTCAACTCATTACAGTCGAGGGAGCAGGTCCACTCTCTGTTCCTGATGTAGGCTGTGATGAGAGTTGTTGGCAGTGGTGTGGCCGGACAGAGGATGGCAGGGCTGGGCTTGTTGTTGGAGTAGCCGAGTGTGGTTGATACCGACTCTAGTCCACTGAAGCAGCACATCGTACATGTCTCCACACCTCCACTAGCTTAACTGCGTGACGTGCGGATGTGGACTTCAAAGTATGTGTAGCGATCGATTAACATGACAAAGCCATTGTAGTCTGGGACCTGAAACTGGATGCAGTTGCGGTACAGACAAGCGGGGCTGTTGTGTGCATGACGGACACTCCATGGACAGGGATGTCTGTTGGCTGTGGAGAGGACGTGGGCTATGAGGGAACAGCACACTCCGTGCTGGGGTCCACCGTCAGCGAAATGGACCACAAGGGGAGACTGGCTCACACAGTGTGGGCGGATTCTTCTGGTTTCAGATGCTTCAGGACACACGGCATGAAACCACGTGTCAGGATAGAGCCGTGCAAACACCAGTAGTCTTTCCAGTAAGGTTGTCAGATGTTTCCTGGTGAACACTGTCTCGTGGTAGTGGCTGCTGAAACGCTTGTTCTCCAGAAACTTTTCAGTGATTTGTGCATTGTTCTTATACTGTTGCCAGCCGTGGGGAAGCGGGGAATCTTTGGCACTGGGATTTTAGTTCGATGTGAACTGGACAGCTCGCTCACCTTGTCCAGGAGGACCTGTGGATTCACAAACACCACATCGGGAAGAATGCTGGGATAGTAGAAGATGAAGCTGAGGTTGTGGAAGAACTCCAGAGACAGTTGGAATGACTCCGTGTCCAGCCCCACTGATGCAGCAATCTTCAGGCACTCTTCTCGGCTGAGGATATTCCTCTTCAGGCGACGAGCAATGCTCTTCATCTTCTGATTGAACACATGCCACCTCCATGGAGTCTTCTCCCTTCTGGAGGGACACTCGTGCATGATGCACTCTCGAATTGTTTCTGCAGTTTTCTTGTCGTCTTTATCGGGTGTCAGACCATTGATTTCAAAGATGGGCCTTTTTTCTGCACAGTAAATAACTTGTTTCTTCAGCCTCTCAGGAATGAGAGCCTCCATTTGCTCATTCTTCTGCTCCACTGTCTCTGTCTCACACAAATGCTTGAGGTCTCGATGAGTGCCAAGGAGAAGAATTCTGGGAGGTTGGCCGTTGGAGGAGTTCTCCTCAGACGAGCATTCCTCTGCTCCTCTGCACTTGGGAGAGTGGTCCTGACATTCTGCTGGTTTTGGGGAGTGGTCTTCATCTCCTGGGAGCTCCACTGGCTGTGCTGGCTGGAGGGAGCTCTCCTGGATTGCTGCTGCTCCCTTCTCTGTCTTTCCTCTGACTCTGTTGTTGAAGGAGAACATGGTTCTCATGTACTTTCCAAAGATGTCTCTGTTGGTCAAAAGACTCTGTTCTCGTCTGCCGACCAGCTGCCCATTGCGGTAGTACTCTATCACGGGGTAGCTGTCCAGTGGCTCCGACAGCTTGAACACAAACACACAGACTGATGTGTGTGGCAGGAACACAGAGAAGGCATCTTGGAACTCGGTCTGTCCTCCAGAGTCGATGAGAAACACCCATCTCTCGTGAGCTAGAGGTTTGGGAGATCCGGTGGCTTGGCTGATGAGGGAGACAAACTCTTCCTCCACCTCAGTTGACTGCAGTAGGGCATCCACACTCAACTCGGGGGAGAGGGACGGACCTGGCTGCAGAAGGGCAGCAGTGGTGGACTGGGTAGCAGTAGTCGATGTGCCAGTGGCAGACTGGGGAGGACGGTGAGATGAGGGAGTGTGTGAGGATGAATCTGGTGTGTGAGGGGACTGAGTCGTGTCTGAATGTGTGTGTAAGAGAAGAGGGTGATTGGTGGGTGTGGTTTCTTGAGGAGTGGTGGGGTCCGTGTTGAGACGTGTGGCTAGGTGGGCAGTGAACTGGTGCTGTTCTTTCTTGGCCCACTTTGTCTTGCCATCCACAATAATTGCCATGGTTTTGACTGGTCTCTTCATGATGGGGGTACTGTGACGATCCTCAGGTGCAAGGGGCTCCTCCTCCATTATTGTGTCTAGAGCAGTTGACTTGCCACTGCCAGCGATGCCCATCATCACCACTTTTGTAATGTCAGTCTCTGAGTGGCCGTGCTCCATTTCTCGCTGGTAGATGATATTAGCACGATAGCGACCTGGGGAAAATATGAAACAGATGTGCCAATAACACCACCACGTGCACTGTAGGCATTGCACTATAAAAGTCTTCCTAACTACTTGTTAGAACTAAGGTGGGTATTTAGCTATCGCTCTAGCAATATTTTTCAGGTTCCATGAAATCAACCTTCCTCTGACACATTCAAAATGTGAACATGTATATATCTCGCAGGTCAATCTGCCACCTATATACTAATCACCAATAGTTGAACCAACAGATATATCTTTAGCTGTTTGTCGTTTAAATTCACCATCCTCCAACACATTCCAAAATCTAAACTTTGCAGGTTGGCAACCTATGTACATTGTAGATACTATGGTATGTACATAGCCAAAACACCCTTTCAGTTGTTAGTTTTTATCCATCCCTGCATCTTCATAGGAGAGATTCTTACCAGTAGGAAACATTGTCTGAAGTATGTGTAGGAGAGTATGGAGTTGTCTGTCATAGAGAGCAGTGGCCACATGTTGCCAGGATGGTGCTGGGTGGGATGTGAGGTAGGTCTGGAGGAGGGCAGACTGTCTCTCACTAGCTGTCCGGTACTGAGACTCTATCCAGCGGCGTTGGGAGTACGGTATGTCAAGTAGCACACCAAAGAATTCTAACTCTCCTGCAGGTAATGTTCCTAGTGCTAATCTGAGATCAGCAGGCGAGAGAGTGGACTCTGTGACAGTAGAACACATTGACAGAAGTATGGGCTGATGGTTCGTAGTGCAAAATCCTTGGCCCGTTCTCTTGTGGCAAACAAAGTATTGGCTGGTAAAACAAGCCTACCTATTTTTTCCCTTTATCTAATATGAGAGGCACTGCACATACCGTAATGTACTAAATAGGCATGAACGAAATTTTCTGCTTGCACTCACTCACCACAAATGCATGGCATTAGTTCTAGTTATCTTTAGTCATAATTTTTTTCATGCCATAGCAAAATTAGTTACAGTTGGTATACAGATCATTCGGCCTCATTCCACTATTATACTACACAGTCAGAAGATAATGGGCTGATAACTAACTGCATACAGAACATAGTTGCTGGAGAGTGAATGGGGGATATGAGTCGTACTTTACTGTATAGTCTATGGCTTATGCTTTTACTCACATGTGAAGTATAGATCGAAAGCAAAACACACAAACACCAATGTGACTGCTTTCAAGATAAACTTTCTTGGCAAAACAGTCCCACGATGGTTTTTGAAAGCACCTCTTTTTTTGCGTGTTCACGTTTCACTTTCCACTTGTATACAAGTTAAGCAGGCACGTGCCCATAACAAACTGTCCATGAAAAAGCTGTCTTGGTTTATACTTTAATCAGGGAATTTGGTGCCTGATTTTCAGTAGATATCACCGCATCGTAAATTATCTCACATAGGATTGGCATCCATTAGTCTATAGCTTCTGTTTTTACTCATGTCAAATAAGTGGGAAATAATAGAGGCTGAAGCATTGAAAATAGCAAGGGAACAAACACCAATGTGACTGCTTTCAAGATAAACAAGAGAACTATCTTTGCAAAACAATCACACATTGATTTATATATAATAACACCTCTTTATTTATTCACTTTCCACTTGTAACAGGCACGTGTCCATAACAATTTTTCCTAGTGATTACAAACTGATAATTTTGGTGCCTGATTTTTGGTTGTTAGCTGTCACTACGTCGTATTATAATTCAGAGATGGCTCAAATACAGTGCTTGCTTGTTGCCTTTCTTGGTGTTAGTATCCTTCTTGGGTGGGGAAAGGGACTTTTGTTTACAATAAGGCATTAGCTAGCTATAGAATACTAGGTACAGTAATTACAAAAGAGTGTATTGCTAACCAGGGGTATGGTGAAGAAATTTCCTGACACCCTGCAGAGACGCATGCTCTTCCAACCTGTAGAACCCCCCAGCCAGTTTTGCCCAAGAAGCCAGTGGTATGGCTTTGAGAAAGTACATAATCATTTCCTCTCTCTTCTTATACTTGCCATAGGAGGGGTTGCTTTTGATTTGGTGGTACACTGTATCAGGTACACAAAGACACCTCTTCATACCAAAAAGCTCAGAGAGGCGGTGGTTCGGTATATATTGTATGGAGTGAGTGAAGCATCTAAAAGGAAAAAAAAGAAGTAATATGCTTGTTGCTTGATTTTGTAAATGTATCCCACCCCAAGAGATTGTTACACTTCAAAAGACAAAGCTCCAGGTGTGTGATTACTCAAGGCAAAAATAACGAAATACATCAGGCACTCATGCAGGCCATTGTTTAGAACATTCTCAGTCAACCATTCCAGGTCATATTAAATCGGCATGCAATTAAAAACAGCTGACAGCATTTAATTTATCACCTGTTGGCAAGAGCTCAGCAAAGTCTCTAATGGCGTCAGCCACGGGGCTCTTATTCATTGAGTCTAGTCGCGTGATGAGTCTTCGCCACGAGGCCAAAGGATCTGTGGACATCCAGTAGAGTATTAGTTGTCTCTTCTGCTCCTCTGGATCAGAGTATACTCGTTGGATCTCCTTCCTCTTCTCCTCTGAGATGTATAACCAGCTCCCCAGTCCACCACGGCCCCACCAGTTCTCTAACACTCCCAAAGCTCCCAGTACATTAGAACAGATGAAGGCCTTATCTGTATTAAGAGCAAAAGACAGTTATCGTATACCCTGCATGAAGATTATCGTTGTTTATACACATCTATAAGTTTGCACTATTTTCTGCTACCAAAGCTCAAGTTGTAAGTCAACCTCGAAGGTGCCATTCGGATTTTTCAATTACATACATAGCTACGCCACGAAAAGAGTGCGGAACGAACACATTACCCACCCCTGTTGTACTAGGTGCGTGGAATAATGATGCAGGCATCCATGAGTACTCTATAGCACAATTAGTACTTCTGAGAACTGAACTCAGGCATCCATGAGTACTACTATAGCACAATTAGTATACTGCTGAGAACTGAACTCACATTATAGCCTTTAATGGTACACGAGTACACACTGTTACTAAACTTAATGCTTAGAGTAGCCAGAACTACATACACTCCATTTTTCAGTTTCACCAGAAGGTCCTGGATACTCACTAGATGTGGGCCTGATCTGACAATTCAGTGAGAGCCTAATTTTCTGAGTGGAGGTGTCGCATGTTATTCGCACAGTATAAAACCTCCACCAACAACAGAGGTTTGCAGTACTAGACTACGTGCATACATGTATAATGTATCCTTTTGTGAGGTTGATCATAGGAGGAGATGAGAGAGGCTAGCTGGGTCTGCCCCACACGCCCCACTGCACGACTCAGCCACTGCCACGAGGCAAAGACGTGTGTCATCCAGCACTCTATCAGCTTCATCTTCTGCTCACTCAGGATCACCATACTGCTGCTGGATCTCTCGCCTCTTTTGCTCTGACACTGCCAACCAGTAGCCCAGCCCCCCTGTTCTACCATAATGACCTCCCTCACTACACCAGTCCCCCACTCCTTTCACTGTCTCCAACACATTTTGAGGGTTCAGGATTAGGATACCTTTGTATGAAAAACAAGTATGTTGTGTCATGGACACCTGCATGGTAAGACAGGGAGGAATCAGGTGCGGGTGAACAGGTAAGACTCGAGCCCCTTTATACAATTTGGTATGCCATAGGCTAACTAGCATGCACCCCAGCTCCTAGGTACAATCAAAACCGAAAACCGCTTTTGCTGAAGATTCAGCAGCAACCAATCCAACACAAAACTGAGGGGTAGCTAACAGCGCGGGCGCCATAGGCTCTAAGTTTCAGATACAAGGCTGGCGCTGTAGAGACTGGCACCAGCTTGCGCTGCAGTCTTCCGCCGCAGCCCAGTGTCCCCATACTAACTTGTTTTCTTGGCTTCATCATCCGACATTGAGAAGGCCAGCTAGATTGGCGATACCGTCAGGTCCGTTTTGCGACTGCGTGTCCCCCCGTCGTACGTACCCAGTAGCAGTCGCCGGACGATATCTAGAACTCGAGGGCGTAGCCGTAGGTTATAACTTTCTGCGTGCCGATACGAGGCGCCGTTTCTTCCAAAACTCATTCTCCAAAAATGCATAGGTAGTATGTCCACTATATATAAATTTGCTGCAAATTATTTAGGATGTGTACGACGACATTAACTGGTACTGGTAAGGAGATAGCGGGTTTAAAGAAGAAGAATATTATGATGATAACATGAAATCGCGTAAGAGCGAATTCTCTCGTGGACGACTGAAGGTTAGTATGAGGTCTTGGGGGACATGTATAGGTAGATATGGGCCCGTAGACTATTGCTAGCATGTTTTTAAGGCCTAGTTTTGTACGCGGATCACGTGAGATTTCTACCGTGTCATCCCTATATAGAGAGTCTACCGACTCTCTAATAGGCAGTATATCCAAATGCCTAGCTTTTTTGTGGTGTTGGGCCTTCAGTGAAGTGCCATTGAAATTGTGTACACTTGGGTCGAGTGTCTGTCGGTCCATCAGTCTCTTTTATTGACATGCGAGGCAGCTTAGTTTTTAGGTCGTAGTTATTTGTTATTGTGCAAAATAGCTGTGTTTATTTTCTATTCAAACCTTCCTGGCATTGTGTTTCATAGGGGTGGTGAGGAGCCGTGGGGTGGGCTGTATGGCTGCAAACTCTACCAAACAGTAGTTGAGGAGAAGAGAACTCTACCACTGGGAGAAAAACACAAAGAAATTGCTCCACTTCTCCGAAAGACCTTCTCACCACAACCTGTAAACAGATCCTCTATCCAACAGGTACATAAAAATAGGAACATCCAAAAAAATTTATTCCTACTACCTAAAGGTTACGTAAAATGGTCTAGACAGTGAATACCTCTGATCCTCAAGTCAGCTCAAAGAGAATAGCTGCCAAATTCAAGCTCATGTGTTTCTTCTGTTATAGCTATTTATTTATGAACATGGCCATGACTTTGCGGGTGGTGTTTTGCATTCACATACTGTGAACTTGGTCATTGAGCACGTGCAGTAGCTTTGTCTGCATTGACTCTTTCTGCAGGACACACTGACAATGCACACCAATCCCTCTATGTCTGCTGCAGGTTTTCAATGACATGGAACTGGAGATGTGAACTAGCCAAGAGCAGAAGAATGCTCCTTTTAAATGACTGTTTCATTTTTTACAATGATTACAGTGGAACCACCAAAATAATAATGAACACAGTGGGGGCGAACGTTTTGTGCATTGTTTGGAGGTTTTCCCTTCGGAGATTATACCCTTAAGTACCATGATTACCAATGTAATTCATGAAAAGTACTGATCAACGATAGACTGCTCGTGGATCATTAATCTCGTCTACTGTCTGTAGTATTTGATAAGATACTCTAGATAAAGAAATCACTGAGACGAGAGAAAAGATTGATCAGTTGCAGAAAGAATACATCGATATCTCCGTTGCACTGCTGAAGAATTAAGCAACAGTGTTGCAGTTAAAAAGTTGCGCTACTCCCTCCTCTGTCTTCCGTCTAATCTCAAAAAGGAGCATAGAAGGTTTGTTACTAAAGTGAAAGCAGAAATAAAACAAGCTGAATCAGCTGAGGATATAATTGGCGAACATTATCTCCACTACACTCTGTTGAAGTATGTCGTTGATCTCTACGGCAGCGATGATCTGAAGAAAATGATGGAAAAGTACAAGAATTATTCAGAGGTTTCTCCTCGGAGATAGAAATGAGAAATGTAGCTATAATACAGTGGTTATGGATTCAGGTCAGTGTAAAAAGTTGTTAGAACGTCCAGGTTTCACCTGCGGAGCTGCGAGCATGGAGAGCGAAGGTGTAGGGCTACTAACGAGGTGTAGAGAAATCGATGGAAGTTTCATGGTCCGCTCACAAATTACAATGTGCTTCAACTAAGAAAGTACCTGGAACTAGAGGCTTTATAGCTACTAGGAAAATGAAAAGCACTGTAGTGCAAACCCTCGGCTCAAAATGCGCAAGTTTGTGGTTTTGTAAGCTAGGTGGGCTATTTCAAAGTGGTTCGAATCAAACAGTTATTATTTCGTGTTCATATTAATGAGTGTAACTACAAAATTGAATATAAGATGAACACAAATTGGATGAAGGGTAAAGGGTATCTGCTATGAGTTCATAACCAAATGACATGTTGTTTGCAAGTATGCAGTAACACAGTTCAGCTATGAGAGGAGCATTATTGTGCATTGAACATGACGGGATGGAGTGTCTGTGCTTTGATAATTATATAGCTCAGAGGGATCCTTCAACGTAGAAATGAGCTGTCATGTATGAGATATTAATTTTGACGGATAGCCTGTATAGGAGGGATAAATACAAGTGATACACATAGAAACATAGCACTACTCTATGTATACCACACTCAAAGGCTCTCACATTCGCTCTTTGCATTCTACTGTGCTTCATTATATCATGTCCAGACTAGCCTTTACGCTTAGATGGGCCGCATCCACAAACTGCTCGTCTAACGTGAACTGCTGTATATACTACATTGCGGACATACCTTGCTCCGTTTGTTGTCCATCGAGAACAGGGATCAACACTGACAGAGGAGAGAAACTCAAGAACCGTCCAAGGTCAACTAAAAGAAGCACGTGGCATCTCGCAGATGCGCATGCTCCGGCAAACGATATAATATAGCTACGGAAACATACGCGCGTGCGCGATGGATCGCTTGCGTACGCTTGTTTTCACGCCATATCTCTGGAACGCAGTCGTTTCAGCCACATTAATATCCATCTTCTCGTTGTTCACAACCCGTTGGTGCCACTCATTGGCCGCCTTGTAGTGTAGTGCGAGAACTCGCGCGGACAGACAGACAGACAGACAGACAAAAGACTACTGTAATCCTCGCTGCGCATGCGCGCCGAGGGTTAACAATGCATACGTACTAAGAAACAACAAAACTGCTTGCTTAAACACTACTTTTTAGGCTGCAGATAAAAGTATATGAAGTGTGCCGACGACTATGCAGCAAACTTTAGTAGCTATCCCATATAGGTAGAGGGTGCGCAGCAGTGTTGAGTACCCAGTGGTCTAGAGAGATGATGCTGTGATCATCTGCGAAGAGAAGAAAAAGATATTTCAACGTTTGTCCAAGAAAAAAGCCCTCCATTTTGTCCCGATGGTCGAGGTGAGTGGTGTTTGTCACATTATTTATTGAGGAATAACCATCCTTCAGCCTTGCGTAGTTATTGAATGCCTGGTAGAGTGAAAAAATTATATGGAGGTAAACACTCAAAAAGGAAATGGTGCCTACTTGCAGAATCTTCCAGCCCCAACTCCGGTACTTTGTTTCATTTGTGAACCGGTACAGGTAGAAGAGGGATTCAACTGTTTCCGGTCTTAGGATATTGTGGCAATTCAAAGGCTGAATGAGAATTGTGGTAAAAAGACAGGTTTGAATTGAGAAGTATATACATAAATACAAGCAGAGGGTTCAGGCATACAATGAAGCATTTCTCGTACAATCCAGGAAGGAACACACCTCCACATAGATGTCTTTAGTAGCTCCAGGGTCCATATTAAAGTGCACAATCTCAGGACTCAGTCCAGTGGGCATATCCTTGTACATACGGTAGCATGTGTACATTAGGTCTTTGGCAATGCGCATGAAACTCTTTTTTGAGAGACCATTGTGAGCAGCAAGAGCTAGAGTGCCTGGGAGGTAGCAGACCAGATGATCCTGATAGAGAGAAAGAGAGAGAGAGAGAACGGGAGATGAGAAAAAGCTTAGTAGCCTGAAAAGGGTCCCGTGAAGCCCATCGTGACGGATTGGCAATCAGCATTGATTTATATGTGACTTGCATGTGGATTGCCTACAGCACGATCAGCAGATTGTGAAAAAGTTACCATTCTCGGCACTATGCACTCCTCCGCCCCTTTGTGTGCAGCATCTGTTTAATTCTTGTCTCAACAACCCTTTTGTCTTCTCTTGCCCACATGGTACATTGATGCAGCAGATAACACTATTGCGAGCTTGTTTAGCTAACGTGCAATGAACTACAACAAAAGAACCCACCACTCACCATTTTGGGATAGAAGCTTCCATTCCGTAGCTCTTCACCAATAAAATCCATTTAGATCGCCCTGAGTATCTCAAGAGTCTTTTGGTGACCCCAGACATTGAATCCAGAAACCACTGCCGATACCTAAGAATGACAGATGGTATAGGAAGGGAGAAAAAGATAGGGATGGGGTATGCATTAACCCTAGCCTGTTATCAGACCCTTCTCCCTTTTTCGAGAGCTTGTGTGGAGGATAAGGGCTCGGGGCACTGCATAGCAACTGCCAATCTGATTGGACAGGCGGCATTGTTTACATAACTAACTGGGTGTTATAAATTAAAAAAAACGCATGTGTGCTACAAGCTCACGCGTGCGTGCACCAACTTTAACATACCATTGAGCCATAGATCCTTAAAGAATAATATCTATGCTATAGCTACTCCGATGCAATTCGACGACATCAGTATGCGATTATCAGTGTAGAACTGTTGGGGTGAACTAGGGACGGGGCAGAGATCAGGACCTTGTGGTTGAGGCTGTGACGAATGGTCTGCAGCAGCGCATCAAAACGTGGTTCTCAACTCGAGAACCTACTAGCAAAAATAAGGGTTCTTCTGTGGCAAAGGTCAAAATAACATAATGCTCCACTGGAATAGTAGAGTGAGACTGGCTCTGTGGTAGCGAGACTGCTGTAGGGTGGGATTCGCACCCGTGAGCGCGGCACTCATCAGGACCACGCCCTTTAAGCCATGTGCTGCTGAGTTAGCAGGGTGTGGTTCTGTGTCCACCATGGAAGAGCTCAACGATCTACCATAAAGACTTGCGAGAAGAAGGAACGATCGCTTGATGGCTTTGCACACCTCCGTGGAACCTGGAGACGTTTAGTGAAAAAACTAGCGCTTCAACCTGTTCTGGGAGATAGCGGTTTGAAGAATATGACGATGATCATGATGAAAATCGTGAAATCACGTATGAGCTATTCTCATGTGGAGAACTGAGAGTGTGTATAAAGTATTTGGGCTTATGTACATAGCTGGATCTTGGCCCGTTAGAAGGCAGGTGAGTCATTCTCGCCGAGCTCTGAGGCGTTTTGTATGCGGATCACGTGAGATTTGACTCATGCCATCCCTATAGAGAGCGTCTATACTGACGCTCTAATAAAGAGTTATGGCAGATTATACACCTTTAACATGAGTGGGCTAAAAACACGCTGAGTTAGATCAAAACGGACCAGTCTCTGTTGGGAAATCACCCTACAATAATTTGATGAGGTAAGTTCAGCGAGGAAATGAAAAAAGCAAGGAACATAAGAATAAGAGAGTCAGGTGGTACATTGAAACAGCAAAATGCCTGACCTAATTTGATACATATAACTTCTAGACCATGTGGAGAGAAATTAACAAGGGAAGTGAAAAGAGATGATCTAGGGCTCTACTCTGCAACGAATGCTTACATTCACTACCGAGGTCGGTCTCATACAACACTTAACTACACTAAACTTCTATGTAACTTCTCACACAACCACATCTTCCCCCCACTCATTGATACCCAGGTTCAGAGGCCGTAATACTTTCTCACCTGTTGTCTTTCTTGTTATTCTGTATCCACTGCTTGAAGAGATATTCATAGTAGGTGTCAGCCCTTGCTCCAAGCGTGAGTGTGCCTGGTGTAAAATTTCCAGTTTCAGCATTGATGAACAGAGGAACCAAGTGGTCCTTCATTTGTAGGGACTGCAGTTTTTCCATCACCTTATCCACAGCCATCTATATAAGAGCCAAAAATATTAGAAGTAGTTGGTAATTACCCTCGGCGCACATGCGCAGCGAGGGTACAATAGTTACCCTCGGCGCGCATGCGCAGCGAGGGTACTGTAGTTGGGTGTGTGTGTGTGTGTGTGTGTCTGTTACTCTACATCCCACTTTTCGAATGTTTGTTCGTCTCACAAACGATATGTGACAGGCTCTGAGAAAACGACCCTTATGACGCAAAAACCGCACAATACGTTTGTATGCTAGACCGAAGGTCCTGTAAATGCTCTATAGTTTCCGTTTGTTTCAGGGGCGTAGCCGTCCGTTGCGAGTTATGAGCAGCGCAAGTGCCATTCCCGCTGCATCTAACCTGAAAAATCAGCGTCTGAGGTAACACTTCCGGTGGTTCAAATTTCAACCTCCGTATTCTCGTAACAAGTCCGTGTACCTCGCGCGCCGCGCATCCGGCCGCATTCATTGTACGCCGTTAGTAAAGGGGAATTCCCGTTTACGTGTCCCATAAAAGGTTTGATTTTCCCGTGTTACGTTAACTTTTTTTTGAAGATGAAATGGTACAAAATAAGAAAAAAGAAAACAAAATAAAAACAATGGAATAAAGTAGATAGGTCTAGAAGTTCTCGTAGGGTTCAGAGTCACTCGGTGGTTGGGACATGGCCCTCAGCTGTTGCGAGGGTTATGTCCGGTACACGTATTGGGCGGTGGCGGGAGGACCTGCTGCCTCGAACACACATAATGGCTGAGCGCAGGGTGGCAAAGGATAGTCGGCATCTCAGCCAGGCCATCACGGTTGAATATGGCTTCTGCTGTTTCCCGGCAATCATGTCTGCGAGTCGTTTATAGAAAGTTGCCACTTCAGTCCATACTCCTGTGGTGGTGAAGACGATAGGTGTGAAAACACCACGTTCTACGTCTCGGACACGTTGACCATGCTCCCTTTTTCTTCAGAGTTCGTGTTTCCTGTAGGCAGACGAGATGTCCGTGGAACGATTACTGGGTGCGTTTGGGTAGAAACCCGAACGTCGAAAAATGCATCCTGTGATCTGTTCCAAAAACCCTTTGCACGAATGTCTAGGCGGGCCCCATCTTTGGAGTTTGCAGAGCGTAGAGCGAGTGTTTCCTCAGTTAGAGGCTGCATGAGTGGTTCCGTGGCCACGTTGTGACAGACCTCTGTAAGGAGTGATGCTGTGATGTCGCGTATTTCGTTGTGTCGTATCGTGGGAAATCCTCCCATGTGGCAGATCATTGCATGGTCCACCGAGAACACGGTTCCACAGTTGCAGGTGTGAGGGGTGTTACTGAGGCTCCACCCATATCTCAAACATAGGGCATCTCTGAATTCGCCTTTGTGGAGTTAGAAGTCGTGGTGTTCCAGTGGGAGGACTGAGAGCCATGCGGAGGAGCCTTTACTTGTAATTCCGCGTTACGACGGCACGAGTAACGGTACTTGCCTGGTACCCAGGGCCATAACTACGGAACGGAACGGAGTTCGTGCGTCAAACTTGCGCAGGTAATGGACGATAGACAGAGGTACTAGAATACGGGGAAAAGCGGGAATCGGTGAATTACGTAGAACCGCCGCTACTACAACAATACTACGTGCGTGATAAAGGTCGTTTTCTCAGAGCCTATCACATATGACCTACTCAACGGGCAATGAAGGTCAGAAATTTTGTGGGGTTTTCTCTGAAAATGCTCCGTTGCAAAGCTAGAGCGCTTCCAGCATTGTATGGCTAATGTCGGTAGTCGTCATTTTATCGCTAGCGGATAATGCGCATGCGCTTATATTTAGCACCGACCGGGTCCGCTTGCTCTGTCTATCTTGAAGGTACAAGAAGTCACAACGAATGGTGTGTATCGACTCTCGCGTGCTATCTTACTGTAGCTAGCCCGTGTCAGACACTCTGCGAGCTACTTCGCCGAGGGTTTGCACTTTAGTGCTTTCATTGGGTCTGTCTGTCTGTCTGTCTGTCCTTCTGTGTGTCTGTTACTCAACATATCACTTCTCCAATGTTCGTTCGTCTCACAAACGATACTACTTACTTAACAGCCAATGAAGGTCAGAAATTTTGTGCAGTTTTTCTCAGAAAATGCTCCGTTGCAAAGCTAGAGCGCAAAAAAGCCAATATGCAAATTCACAACGAACGGGATGGCCACAGTCTGATCGATCTGCGTGCCACCTCGGAGGCACTAGAAGATGCAACGCAGGGTGTGTATCGCCTCTCACATGCTATCTACAGTGTAGTTAGTCCGCGTCAGACTCTGCGCGAGACCACGAGTAACAGCTAAAACTAAACCCAGCCCATCAATTAGTGGTACAGCGCATGCATTTGCTTACGGGTGCGCGTCATGTCACAATGCGCCGAGGGTTTGCACTTCAGTGCTTTTCATTCAATGTATTACTGGTTGAATGAAAAAAAAACAACTTAAGTGTAAACCATCAGACAAGCAACGCACATGCGTACTGTTGCGTTGATGTGCACATAAAGCAAAGATCGTCCAGGCCATGCAACACAGTCGACAGAGCAATTTTCTCACTCAACCACTGGTTGATCCTCTCTCCTTTCCTTTTTGGCTGACACATACTTCACTATTCTTTCAGTACACCATTCGTGAGATCGGGAATGCAATTCGACCCAGTAAAGACAAAACTAAAATGAAAAGCACTATAGTGCAAACCCTCGGCGCACTATATAGACGCGCGCGGATGTCTGTATTGCGCATGCGCGTGTCGGTACTGCAGGCTGGCTACACTGTAATGTGTGTTGTGATCTCTAGCTAACTCTCCGAGTCTGACATGGGTTAGATGGCGTTTTAGGCATAGCAAGACTTGATACTCGCCCTCCGTGGTAACTTCCGTTGGCTCTACGGTACGCGAACAGGCGGAATGCTGTCGAGGTAAGCCAGTAGTAATTTGCACATTGGCTTTTCGCTCGTGTTTCATGCCGTAACTCTCGAACGCAGCAGTTTCAGAGAAAACGCTACATATTTTTCGACCTATACCTGGCGCAGTATTGTGGTATTGTTTGTGGAGCAATTCATGATGCCAAGGTATATACGGACAGACAGACAGACAGACAGACACACACGACAACTACAGTAACCCTCGCTGTGCATGCGCGCTGAGGGTTAATTACTCACGTCAAAAACAGGGTAAGGCAGTCTAGGAAAAGTGCTCAACCCACCTGGCTGCTTATAAAACCCTGTCCTGTGGCACACAGTAGGTAGGTCGACTAATCAGCGTACCCCACATCATCCATACCTTACACTCATAACACGCAACTACTATCGCAACCAACAATAGTAGGTAGGTCGATTAGTCAGCGTACCCCATACCATCCATTCATAACACAAATACTTTGACAACACTGGTAGTACGCAGGTCGAATAATCAGCATACTCCAAACCGTACCTGATACTTTAGATCACTAGTGAGCTTCGAAAGGTCCCTGAACTCCAGCTGGATGGTACTGACTTCAGACACAGAGCTGTCCGGACCCCACGCTGGTGCATGGGAATGACCAGTCTTTAGATTGATGTCTGAGAATGGGATTCCGGAAGGACTCTTGAAGCAAGGCAGTAACATATCCCCCAGTTCTTTCTGTGGATACATTAAACAACCTGATATTCGGCATACTTGCATACCTTGTTCTCTTGCAATGTTGAATTTCAAGTCTCAAAGCTTTACTAGTAAAATTGGCTGCGAAATCAGCCTAACTCCGAGGGACTTCCAAAACTACTGCTTTTACTTATTGTCCACAAAGTAAAGGTGAGCAGCGAAATTAATTTTTTTTCTCCTCAAAGATGCCTCTAGATTTGTGTATATCAATTTTTGGTTCTTAACCCGTACATTTATGTAAAAAAGCAGCCTAACTGTATTTCTGAAGGACCTTTCTTTTAGATGTTGATAACTGTCACGTGACTAACACATGACGTCACGGGATCCTAATCAGATAGATTGAGGATCATTTTGATATCTCATATGAGTGAACTGGTTACAGAACAATGGCCAACAAGTGAAAAAGTGGTCAATCTACTCTCAACTCGCACTGTATATACACATAGACAGGAATGGTATCCCACCTCCCCATCGCGATGGGGAGTAAAAAAACTGGATAAGCTTGTAAAGGAGTGTCATTGCAGTGGGTCGCCATTATTGTTGAATTATAGCAAGCTTAGGGGAGTGGATGTAATTAGCTTATTATAGTAACGCAATCTGCAATTAGGCAGCTTAATTGGAAGCAAAGGAGTGAAATAGGATGAAAGGTGGGGTTAATGAGAAAGGGTGGCGGTGATTACCTCGCTATCTGGTTTTACAAGTAAGAAAACCAGTACTTCATGAGCATGCTAGTATGTGCAGCTATATTAGATGAATAGAGCTGGTGTCATGTACTCTCTACCATTCACTCACAGCTTTATCCAAAAAAAGTTGATCTTGAGTCAAGTGGTAGGTGCTCAACAGGCCACCCATTATTCGATTCGTTGTCTCAAACAGATTCACATCCTTATCCACTCCAATAACCATCTCTTCTTTAACCCATTTCCGGGCCTCATCAAATTCGTGAGACAGGCCCATTAGCCACATGGTGTCCAGAGAATCAACCAGTGTTAGACCCAGTTCAAGCCACTCATGGCTCCCTCGAGATATCGGCTTAAGTTCATCTTTTCCCCCACGCGTATTTCTTGTATGCCTTCCACCCATGTTGAAAGGCCTCAACTACTGCATCTTGTTGCTTATTTAGTGGTCCCAGAGGCATACCACCCAGTTGTTTTGGGGAGTAGGTCATTGGTGTCTGTGCCAGCAGTCGGCCGACTACAACAGCTGCCACCAGAACCGAGACACAAAGAAGATAAAAAACTGCCTTCTTCTTGTGGAAAAAATATATAAAAAAAAACAGACAAAAAGTCCGGTACCTTGGCGCATTGATTGCTACGTCTTTCCTCATGGGACTTTCTCTGGTTGTAACTCTAAACAACATAAGATCACATTGCTCTGGTAGTACATGTATATACTATCACAGAGACCTCTGTCAGGGTATCCCTATAATAAATGCTAGTGCCATATTAACAGAGGGTAACCAAGCGCGAATGCAACTTCCTGGCTTATGGTGCTATAAATTAGTATGTCAGAGCTTCATTGATCACTCATGAGCATTGATCAACAACAAAAGGCAAATTCAATTGACACATGTTTTGTTCCCTATGCTATGGCTTCATAAACAGTTTTCCGTGTCGTCATGTAGGCTGCTCTACATGCCGATAATTATAAGTATGGTAGTATCATACTTAGTAACAGATGACAGGTTATCCTGCATTATGCTCATAGAGATTCTACTGGACACGGATACTCAACAGATCCTCAATATCAACGTACATCGTGGTCATCGTCATACACATCTATCCTTTAGTGTATCATCAGAACCATCAATATTTCAGAAGACCATGGACATCATATTTCAGGGAATGGAGGCTACCATATGCTATTTGAATGATATTCTCGTGTCAGGCAAATCAAAGACCAACCATCTCCATAATCCAGGGAAGGTCTTTCAGAAACTACAAGCACAATGCATCAGGATTGTAATGAATTGCCTTACCTTATATTGTTTTGTATTCACGTATGTGTATTCGTCACGTGTATGTGGGTTTACGTAATGATCGATGTAAGTCATTCTAGTCAGTCGTGATCACAGCTACCGATATAGAGCTCATTAAAGTGATTATACTCTAACGAGAGATCACAGCTCCACACGAACTTGGAAGTACTGGCGTGCGTGCACTAGTTGATCATAGCATATCACTACAAGGATCAACAAGTTGAAGTGCACCTTCATAAAAAAGAGTGTGCGGTACCTAGGTCATTTGATTGACACAGTAGGTCTCCATGCCACAAGCTTTAGGCCATTGCGGATGCTCCACAACCTAAGAATGTGACCAAGCTCAGATCCTTTCCGGGTCTCCTCAATGACTATGGCCATTTCATTACCAACCTCAGTACTCTCATTCATCCACTGAGCACCCTCCTCAGTAATAGAAGTGGTCCAAGTCTATTCAAGAATGATTCAACTGCCACAGCGAAAAACATTACGCCATCCACAGTTACGTACATTATGACCTTAACCTATTGATCTAATTCGTCTCGCTGCAGATACACTGGATGTGCATGGATTGGCGCCGGGTCATCTTGCATACAAAGAATGATGGGTAAGCGCGCCGAATTGCATTCACCTCCAGAACTCTTCTGCTGAGTGAGAGATCGGTACTCTCAAAATGAAAAGCACTACAGTGCAAAACCCTCGGTGGAATGGCACCACGCATGTGGGTTGGGCTATGTGTATGTGTTAATCACCATAGCTTAGTCTAGCAATATTATTTGTCACAATCGACTCTATAGGCCAATGAACATGTTTAGAAGACCCAGACTGGCTTTATAAAGCAGGCCTGAAATGAGAACAAACAGTGAACACGTCAGCCTAGGAACATATGAAAATCAAAGAATGACAAAAAAATATATATATTATCATCATCATCTCATCAAGTACACAACACAACCATGATGACGCGGAAATCAGACAAAACATATATACAACAAGTTGGTTCCAGGGCTGAGAATATCACCATCACGAATGAATGACCCAAGTATCAGAAGTACAGTGGAACCTCTGATAATGAAAAGCACTTGAAAGTGCATAACCCTCGCCACTTTATTCTTTATTTCAGCAGCCAATGGCTACTAGCTACACTACCTCAGTCAATTCTAGTTACTACTACAGCAAAGTGAAAAGCACTCGACAGTACCGACATAACCCTCACCACTTTATTCTTTATTTCAGCCACTAGCTACACTACATAAGTGACTCCTTCACTGAACGGATTCACTGGGCGTGTGCTGCTCTCACTTCACCGGCAATCTCGATCCTACTCAACTCTGTACAATCAATACAGGCAGGCCAGCAAATCTTCTCCACACGTGCAAAGCATCTAGCAGCTAAGTAGAGCGACTGTTCATGCGATCTCTATTTGACGCACACTCACCTCGGCAGCTGTCTGTTTCTCCAGCTTCCCTGGCCTTCTCCGCTCCAGAATCTTATTTTACCATGCATGCCTCCTACTTGATAATATGTCCACGTTTCACACTCAGAGTTGCCGCGGTTACAGAGAAAAACAGTGGACATACGGACAGACGGACGGACACACGCACACACACACACACACAGACAGACCGACTGCAATAACCCTCGCTGCGCAGTGAAAACCTCTCTATAATGAACTTATTCCCATGCTGTACACATACCTCTCAATAAAGAAAACCTCCGAGTAATAGAAAAAAATTGCTGTCGCAATATATTCATTATTCGGAGGTCCCACTGTATCCTGAAAAGTTGGAGATACTGATTAAAAAAGTTAGCCAGACCTGGGAACAAGGGCTGTTAGCTAATGTGTGTGTGTGTGCGCGTGTGCTCTGAAGGGCTGTTGGAAAAAAGGCTCTCCATTATACGGGTAGCTTCCACGGGACAACGATGAATGAAGCCACACTGAGCTCAGTGTCTATACACTCAGTCTACACATGTGAATCACAAACGCGCTAGTGTAACATACGCAGGCGCAGAGGGATCGGTATAATTACCCGCCAGTTGGTGCAGTCGGGATACCCGCTCAGCTAGCTATACTTATCTTTCGCTAGATAAACTAGCATTTAGATTTCGCTGCATTCTTCACTCGTCTTCTGTTCATCGCATGCCTCCACAGTGCACAAACAGCAGAATCGGGGTGGGGTAAGCCAGCATATTGGCTTGTTTACTTGGTTTTCACGCCATAACTCTCGAACGCAGTATATACTTATACGAAAACTGTCAAATGTAATATCAAGCACTGAACCTTTTGGTACCGCTCTTTTGTTGTCTCATTGCGCGTGGTGGCAGAAAACGTGGTAACACACAGACAGAGAAACTTACGGACCAAGTACCGTAACCTTCGCTGTGCATGCAAGCCGAGGGGTTAACTATATAGCGCTTAGGTTTAGCTGCACTCTACACTCGTCTTCCGTTGATAGCATGCCTCCGCTGTGCACAAACAGCAACAAAATCCGGTGGAGGTAAGCCAGTACTAAAATAGCATATTGGCTTGTTAGCTTGGTTTTCACGCCATAACTCTCGAACGCATTGCTTTTACAAAAATCGCCAAATTTAAAATCAACCCGGTGTAGTGCTAAACCTTTTGGCATCACTCTTTCGTTGTCTCAATGCACGTGGTGACAGAAAACATGGTAACAGACAGACTGACAAACTTACGGACCAAGTACCGTAACCCTTGCTGCGCATGCGCGCCGAGGGTTAAAGAAAAAGCACTGAAGTGCAAACCCTCGGCGAACTACTGACAATCGAAACTACAGTACAACATGTTCTCCAAACCTTGTCAGGAATGAAGACTGCGCCCCCAGCCTTGAACAAAGGACGTACAGCCTCAACATCACCTCTGCGAGAGTCTACCAGTAGAGCAGTGTCTCCTTCCTGCAAGTGGTGGGGATACAGAGACCAGTGGAGCAGCAGTCAATGAACTGAGTCAGAAATGAGACTACACATTCACTGGTAGAAAGCCTCACATCCTCAGTCCTGGAGTTGATATTGACAGAAGTGGAGAGGAGTCCCTGATCTGCCTCAACGTCTCCTCTCTCAGCAGCATCGTGGAGCTCTGTCCTTCCCTGGGGAGAGGGAGATACGGAATAATGGATGGAGAGGATGAGATAAATGGGGGATTAAAAAAAGCAACCTCCTGTTGTACAAACCTGGGTAGAAACTTGTGTATATCTGTATAGGGAAAGGTAGTACTAAAAGTTGTCTAAAAAGGTGATTGACGTAACAATACCTGAACTGGCAAGACTGGACATGTTGTGTAAAGTCAGACAACTCTCCTTTCCACCTACAGCCTTTCTCCTTGTGACGACAGAACACATGAAGCTCCTTCACTTGTCGACGGACATGTTTGTCCAACAGAGTACTCCAGTCAGGTGACTTGCAGAGTGGACATCGTCCTCCATCTCCCTGTATTCTGGTGGCAGACTCCTCTGAGAGATGTTTACCACAGCATGATGTGAGGTGAGGCTGGAGCAGTAGACCGAACGTCACTGGACAGAAGAAATCCTCTGATTGCTTCTCAACGAAGGGGTAATCCTCTTCTGGTGAAAGATTGCTTTGGGTCTGGATTGCTTTGGGTCTGGATTGATGGTATAGTTGTAATGGAGTTCGAGATTTCAATAGTAACATACTGAGTAGGTGATTTCTCAGCGGCACCATCATCTGAAGGTCCAGGACCAGGTAATGAGACTGCCGCTGACTTCTGCCGTACAGATAAAGATAGACATGGAGGTAACAAGGAGTTATAATATTATACAACACAAAATCTTACCTGAATAGGTGGA